>CAOJBJ011410397.1:0-10327 GCA_948291685.1 Euphorbia celastroides | reverse complement strand
CAAGTTTATTTATGTTATGTTGCGAGGTGGTGGTGGTAGTTGTACACCACTAAGCAATTCAATTGCTTAGCGTGTAGTTTTGTCTACACGTAGGTGTCGAAGAGTAGGTGAAGTAGCGGACCAAAGTCGGGAGGCTGCGCCAAGGAGGAGTTTCCTCAAGGTGGATATTTTGTACTGTAAAAATTGTATATTGTAAATATACTTCTGGTATAAAAGTATAGACAATGGCATGTATGGTGAGGAAGGGTGGTTTGTATTAATGTTGTATATCGTATTGGCATAAGTATGAAAGTAATTTGTATAATTAAAGCTAAATTGTAATTTGGCAAATGGTTGTGGAAGGTGATGTTTTGTGAAAGTAGTCGTGGAGTTTTTTTTTTAAAAAAAAAATTTATATAGCCGGTTTTCTATAAGGGTGAGTGTGTGAAGGTGCCGTGTCTAGCGAGTAACGCCTCTCGGTTATCACCGGGATGGAGACGTTACACCTTTGGTCAACTTAGCCTAAGTTCTCTAAAAGGTATAGGGTTTTTCTTAAAGGTATGTGATTTTTCTAAAGGTATAGGATCTTATTCTAAGGTATAGGGATTTCCGACTTTCAAGCAAATCCTCTACAACCCAAACATTTGGATCATGCAACAACGTAACAAGCAAATATACTTTCATCATAACTTCGTGAGGGGATAAGAAAATCCCACGCTCACAACAAAAGGAAATAAGTTAATTTATTTGCTATTTGTTTAACTAGTATAGTGCCTCGTGCGATGCACGAATAGGTCATTTATAAGTATATTAAATTTATAAAGAAACAAATTTAGAAGATATATTTTTGTTGATAGATAAATTTCATTGATAATTGTAAAATTTGAATTAAAATATTTTATATATGATTATTGAGAAATTATTTTGAAAAAATTAATCTTTGTATGTTAATTAATATATTATAAAAATAATTAAAATTTTAAATAAATATTTAAGGGTAAAAAAGTAATTAACTACTTTTTTGCTTTTAGTAATATATAAATTAAAGGGATAACTTCAAAAACCACTCTTGAGGTTTCGCTCATTCTCAAAAACATCCCTGAGGTTTATTTTTTTATCAAAAGCACCCACAAGGTTTGTAACCGTTATCAAAAACATACTTTTCCATCAATTAGCTGTTAAATGATGACATGGTAGAGGGGTATAATTGTCAAAACAGATCCTATGATCCATTTACCCTAACCCTAAAAATCCAAATACCCATTTACCCTAACCCATATACTCTCTCTTTCAATTCTAAACCCTAAACTATGTCTTCCTCTCAAACTTTACCCTTGCTGTTACCATCCCCACTCCAGCGATAACCACACCTCGCCGCTCCGGTGTCGGCTCCGATATTCGATAAATCAAAACCCTAAATCATAATTCTCAATTTTCACCAATTATTCAGCATAAATTCATCTCAATAACAATTCAATTTGTTCAATTCAATTTCAGCCGTTAATGGATCCAATCTTCCCCACCATTGAAATCATAATTCTACCTGCCGAGAATCTCCGCCTCGACAGAAAACTAGTGAAGAAAGATGCCTTCACCATCTATTTGTTGAGAATCGGTACCGGTGCCAGAACGACGAGGTTTGGTCCTCGCCAAAGTAGGGACGACAACAACAAGGGTAAGGTTGGAGAGGGAGATCTAGTTTAGGGTTTAGAATTGAAAGAGAGGGCATATGGGTTAGGGTAAATGGGTATATTTGGATTTTTAGGGTTAGGGTAAATGGATCATTGGGATGTGTTTTGACAACTATACCCCTCTGCCACGTCACCATTTAACAGCTAATGGATGGAAAAGTATGTTTTTTTATTACGGTTACAAACTTCAGGGACGCTTTTGATAAAAAAAATAAACCTCAGGGGTGTTTTTGAGAATGAGCGAAACCTCAAGGGTGGTTTTGAAGTTATCCCCAGATTAAATTATGAAGTTTTTATTGATGTAAATTTCTCAAATTATAAACATTGTCTAGGTGTCTGCGACGTGATCTTCGGTGGAGATATAGTGAGTAGAGTTCAGGTCTTCTTCTTTGAATTTAAAGTCTTCTTTCAATCTTCTTCTGCTTGTAACTATTCACACCTTTTATTCATGGTGTTTTCATTCTTCTTGTTTGCAGCTTTCTCTTTCTCCCAGACTATTGAGTTGATGGAACCATCGAGTCACACTTTGAAGATTTCTGATAAATCTCACAAAATCAGAAAACTGTTCTTCATCTATTTTGATAGTCTTGGATTCTTTGTTCTTGAACCTCTGGATTTATGTCTTCATTCTTGATGTATTCATCTTGTAGAACCTATGTCTTTCGGATCCTTGGGTTCATGGATTCTGAGTCTCTGTTTTGTCCCTTCACCCTTTCTCCTTTGACTTAGACATTTGCTTTCTGTAAATCTGCTCCCAGGGTTCTTCTAGTTCTTACTTCCTCCGGAACTTGCTTTTGTCCTTGATCGAAGAAGATGACCTCTTGGTCTTCTGTTGTAGGATCATTACTTTTGCTGTGAACTTTAGATCCTCAGATTGTTCTATGATTCTGGATCGTTGAGTCTTGTTGTTGTTTCGAATCTCCATTTTTGTCCTTTATCCGAGAGTGTGATTTCTCATTCTTTTAATCTGGACCTTTATTCTTTTTCCTTGACTTAAAGATTTATTTCCTTCAAACCTTGGTGAGTTCATTCCTTGTCATTCCTTCTTTACTTCAGAATAACTCCAACAATCTCCCCCATTTGATGGAAACAAATTTTAAAGGAAAAAGACTAACTTGTGCAATGCTGATTTTTACTCTCCCATAACTTTAGATATTAATTCTAATTCTGGTTATGGAAATACTCTTTTATCAGAATGTAACTATATTTCTCCTGGATTAAACAAATCAATTTGACAAGTTCAATTTCAGATAGATAATAGTATTACAATAATTACAAGTAGTTAAATATAGCTAGTTCATTTTTCAATTAAACACTAACTAAGTCTTCTACTGCTTTCTTGTTCTGGAAGCTCCACTTGTTCAAGAGTTACTCGTAGCAGTAACATTTTGCTTTTCTGGTCATCTTCCTTTCCTGAAGATGCTGCTGCTTAGTACTGGTCCTTTGGTTTTTCTTTGCTTCAAAATCTCCTTGCTCCACCAGTTTTGAAGTCCACTCGTAGCTTTCCTCTTCCTGTTCATCTTCTTTAATGGTGCTACCGAGGGCGCCGGGACTGGAGTGAGGACTGGACCATGTTTGGTCGACGTCCTTCCTCTCTTTTTCCTTTCCATTTATCTCCCAATTTGTTTTCGGCAAAGGGGAAGATGGATGGAAGGAATGGGACCTCCTCATCAGATTTCTCGGAGGATAAGTGTTGATATTTCGAGAAGTGATGAGAGGGAAACATCCGAGCTATGGACTGCTCTAGTAGATTTAAAAATGCAAAAATGCAGTCCTGAGCCAATGCTTGGAAGCAAGAGAAAAGACTCGAGCTCAAGGATGTGAGAGAGAATCCTACCGATTCTCCGGAGCACTTTTATCACAGATTTGGATGTATTATGTGACATCGTAGTGTCTGAGATTGGAGATCGTGGTAAGCAAGAAGATATTAAGAAAATGCTTCTATTTACCAGTTTCTTCAGAAAAATGAGCAATATCTTTAATGGGAAAACTTTTAGAGAGTTTTCACCATATTACTTTGGATTTGGCTTTGAAGATTGCCTTTGATGATTTCTGAAGAAATATAACAGATTCCCCTCTGTGGATTTGAACGAATAAAGATGGAATTTCCAGAAATCATAAGAAGTTTGATTTCTGCCCATTTTTGAGATTGGGTCGGAAGGAGAAAGGATAAGAGTCATCCTAACTCAGAAAGAAATGATTTCCCTTACCCAGATAACCCTAGATAATTTCGAAAGGAAATGATCTAATTTAAAAAGGGGTTTGAAGAATAGAAGTAGAGGATAGAGATTTCTGTTTTGCTCTGTGGATATTTCAATTGAGGGTGGAGCTATTTATAGAGTTTTGGGAGGAAATTTTCGTAACTTTTTGCACAAGGTGTAACGGAGTTAAAAGTAGCGGTTTCTGTTATCAGAATTGATTATCATTAAATGATAATCAATTTTCAAGATTTGATTGCCTCAAATCCCGCCTGTGGTTGAATAGTTTAGATTTGACCTTTTCGTATCAGTTTGGACTTTCAACTCTGAGTCCAACTGCTTTTGTCTGCTTCTCGATGATTAGCCGAATTTTTCTCTCTCTTTTGTCTGGTGACGTGGCTGACTGATTCCGGATCCAAGTTTTTTGTCAACTTGGAAGACTCTTCTTCTCTTCATTTATTGTCTTCCGGATCTTCTTCAGATTGGATTTATCGATGAGTTTATCTCCTTTCACTTTGTGAACTGATCTTTACTTTACGGTTCAGTCAGATGTAAAATTTTCAGTTCAACAGTAGAGTTGTATATCTGATTCAACCTCCTTTTATGTTGACAGATCTTCGGATCATGTAGCTTCGTCTGCTAGTAAGCATTATCATGCTGTGGAAAGTAGAGTTCTTCCTCATAGAGATTGCACTTTGGATAACATACATCCGGATGAATTTCATGCTCTTCATGTTGCTGCTTGATTCATAATCATTATGCAACACAGTTTCCAGCAGCCATGTATTCTGCTTCTTGTAGAAAGAACAACTGAAGTCTGCTTCTTGCTGTACCAAGAGATTAAGCAATCTCAAAGGAAATGACATCCTCTGGAAGTGCTTCTTCTTTCTAATGAATCTCTTCCACAAATAGCATCAGTGAATCCCCTTAGGTTGAGCTCTCCATTACTTGGATACCACAACCCAACTTCCGGAGTTCCTATAAGATACCTCAAGATTTTCTTTGTTGCTTTGAGGTGGGATTCCTTCGGACATGACTGGAATCTTGCACAATAGCAGACTGCATAATGTATGTTTGGTCTACTAGCGGTGAGATACAATAGTGATCCAATCATTCCTCTATATAGCTTTTGATCAACTTCATTTTCATCCAGATCCTTTGAAAGTGATATGTCCAGACTCATAGGAGTTGAAATAGCTTTGGCTTGGTGCATATCAAACTTCTTGAGAGGTTCCTTCATATATTTTTCTTGACTAATGAAGATTCTTTTTAAGCTCTGCTTGATCTAAAGTCCAAGAAAGAAATTGAGTTCTCCCATTATGGACATTTCGAATTCTTCCTTTAGTTGTGAGCTGAATTCCTTCCATAACTTTTCATCAGTTGCACCAAAGATGATATCATCCACATAGATTTGTACTAGGATAACATCATTTTTCTTCTTCTTGATGAATAGAGTTGTATCAGCCTTTCCTCTAGTATATCCTTTTGAGACCAGAAAGGATATCAATCTCTCATACCATGATCTTGGAGCCTGTTTCAGTCTATATAGAGCCTTCTTCAATTTGTAGACATACTCCAGATACTTTGGATCTTTGAATCCAGGTGGTTGCTTCACATAGAATTCTTCTTGAATTACACCATTGAGAAATGCACTCTTTACATCCATCTAGTAGAGAGTGAAACCAGTGTAGGAAGCAAAAGCATATAGAATCTGGATTGCCTCCAACCTTGCAACAGGGGCAAAGGTTTCTTCATAGTCTATGCCTTCTTGGTGGTTGTATCCTTGAGCCACCAATCTTTCCTTGTTTCTTATAACAACACCAGATTCATCCAGCTTGTTCCGGAACACCCATTTGGTTTCGATAATGGATTTGACTTTGGGTAGAGGAACAAGATCCCAAACTTCATTTCTAGTGAATTGGTCTATCTCTTCTTGCATGGCCATCATCCAACTTTTATCTCCTTCAGCATCTTGGAACTTCTTTGGCTCTATGAGAGAGACAAAGGTTGCATGACTTATTTGCTGGTTTAGCTGCCTTCGGGTTCTCACTAGGCTAGTGAGATTGCTGATCACATCTTCAATCGGGTGATCTCTTCTTAGTCTCATCTCTCATGATAGATTATGTTGTGGCTGTGGTTGTGGATCCATCATTCTTTTAGCCTCTTCATCATCCACTCCATTATCAAAGATTATTATTATTTCTCTTTGTTCTGGTTCTGGAGGGATTTCTTCTTATTGATTCAGCATCTAGCTCGATCTTCTTGATTAGAGATCCCTTCTTTTTGTATCTTTGCTTGTTCGAACCATTCTGATTTGTGATACTCAATCTTCAAGTTTTTCCTTTCTACTTCAGAATCCTTGTGATAGTTCATCTAGTTTACCTTTTAGATGAGGAACTAGGAGAATTATTTTTCTTCATTATCTCTTCTGGAGCAGATAATTTTTACTTCTTTCTGAGATTGATGCTAGATTCCTTTTTCTCTTCTTGGCTCTAGCAGCTTCTTTCTTCCTCATGACGGTTCCCAATTTGTTGAATTGCCATTCTCTCTCGCTTCAGCAATCTTTGGTTCTTCCTTTGAATGCACAAAGTGGACTTTCAACTCCTCAGCAACCATTTGAAAATGTTGACTGGAGTGGGATTGTTTCTGGCTTCAGAGACAAAGTTTGGATTCTATCAGCAACAGGTTTAAATGAGTTTTTCATTATTAATCCATGTCTTTTAGAGAATCTAAAACAGAGTCTTGATTTGCTATCGAGATGCCCTTGTTGGAAGTGTTTCCTTCTCCAACTTGTCTTTGGTTCCGGATGTGGTAGACTTGATTTCTAGGAATTAATCAAGTTTTTGTTTGATTTCTTTCTTCGACTCACTTCGAATCTCCTTTACTAATTCTCTTGACTCTGGCTCTCTCAATCCTTTTCTCTAAATCCTCAGTTGCTAGTGTTAGCTTGTCCACTGAGTTTGTTGCTTGAGTAGGAGTTAGCTCAAGTACTAACTTGAATAACACTGAATATTATCGATTCATGAAGTGCTTGTCTCCAAACTTCATCAATAGGTCGAGGATGGATTTCTTCTAAATTTCAAACTTTCTGTAACTGATAGTCTGAATCTTTTCATCCAATTGAGGATTTCTTTTTCTTCTTCTTCTCCGTTATCTCTTGTAAGATGTTGGCTGCAATAGCAAGCTTATCTTCACTTGATTGCAGTTCTTCTACTTCTTGATAAGCTTCTGGTTGAGCAAATGGATTAGGGACATATTCCCCATTGCTTAGCTCCTTGTGGCTTGAGGATGAACTTGAGGAGGTTGATTTTCTCTTCGATTTTGTTCCATTCTCCTCAACTTGAGTACCCTTATCTGCAAGAGTAGTTGATGCTACTGCTACTGCAGGGATTAGAGTCTTCAACCCTTGTACTTATGTTCCTCTGAAAACAGGTTGTTCTGGAGTTGGCACATTGGGTCCTTCTTCAGCCTGCTCTTCAGCGGCTATGTCCTCAACTTGTACAAGAGTCTGAGATGTCCCTAGTACAATGTTCAGAACACTGCCTTCGTGCATCTCTTCTCCTCTAGGCATCACAAAGGATACCAGAGTTAGTTCTTTAAGCACAATCAATTGGTTTTGGTTGGTTTCCTGAGGTTCTTCCACAAAATAGACCCCTATTTCTTCAACTCCATTTAGGGCATCTATCTGCGCTTGCCTTTCGAGTGTAGTCTAGCATCCTTTCTTCTTGATTTGCTTCTCTACAGCTGTTGAAGTGTGCTTATCAACTGATTATCCTTTTGTTTTAGCATTCTTCTTCTAAGGTTGCTAGACTTCTGGCGCTGGTTGCTCTTCTCTGCAAGGAGTTGTTTCCTTGCAGCCTCTCTTGTCTAACTTCCTTCAAGTCCGGTTTCTTTTCTATATCTTTTCCTTTTTCTTAACTGTCTCTGGATTGAGGATTTTCTTCATTCTTCTGCATAGGACTTATCTTTGGCTTTCATCTTCAAAGCATCGGTAGATCTTTCACTAGATATTTGATTTTGTGAGACATGATTCTCTATTGTCATGCAGGTTAGTCTCATAGCAGAATATGCAATAATTATGCTCTAAAGATTAAGTCTTTTCTGAGTGATGATAGTCATGTTAGACAGGCAAACTACCAATTTTTCAGGAATATGCTTACTTTGATTTTTAATCTAGTTTATAACTTAGATGCATACTCAGATAAATTATGACTTAGATTTTAAACATGATGCTAAGGGTTTTAAGCATTCTATTTCAGCAACTTGATAGTTGATCCTACTTTCATTTTTCATGTTTTTAATAATTTTGTTAGATATATGCAATGAGGGAACTTATATAGATAGTTATAATTAGAGTATGTAAAAATGTATTAGGACTTACAGTCAATGATTGAATAATCATTGTATTTAGACTTTCCTAAGGATGAGTGATTTGACCATTAAATGATCTTGATTTTTTCTTGGAATATCACTTCTTCGTAAGCATTCTGACAATTGTTTCAGCTCCTTTGTCCAAAAGTCTTCATTTGCTTGAGAGGGAAGCTTCTTGTCTAAGGATTTTTATGGTTGACTCATCAAATCTAGAGGTTTGTGATCTTGAGCTCTTTTCGTGAAGATCTTTGCTGAAGCTAAGTTCTTGATTATCCTTTTGATGAGTTCCTGGCTTCTTCAATTGACTTGACAGATGTGTGAACCTTCAGTTCATGTTGCCAATGAATTAGCTAAGCAAATCACTCAGTTGTTCGATCAAGGTTTCCGTTGTTTTAGCCTTTTTCTTATGAGTTGATCTTCTTCTGAATCTTCATCCAATGCCTCTCTGCTTTAGTGGATTAAAGTGAATCTTTGACTCAAGACTGTTAGATCTTCCTTTAATTGAGCACCTGTTCTAATACCACTTGTTGGAACTTTAGCAGTAGAGCTAATGGGTAAGAGAGGGGTGAATGACCCTTTTCGTGGAATACTTTGTCAATTTATTTTTCTTCGGTTGTGGACTCTTGTTCGCCACTTTTCTAATAAGTAATAAAATATATTTCTAAAAATTGCACTCGTGTTGTCAATATCGAATACTAATCTAGAAAAATGATGATAACTGCAAGTATACAGTTGCGATGTAGAAACATATTAGAGAAAATTTGATATAAAGCCGAGAGTAGAAACATACAATTGAAAAGAACGTTATGAGAAATTCCAGATTGTAGAAAAACAGTTATAAGAAAAATCCTTTACAATATAACTTTAAAAAGATTGATTCTTCACTTCATAGCATTCAAGACAAACACTGCAGAATCCACATGAAATGACTTTTCCAATCCTAGTGTATGTATGAATCTAGTCAGTCTCAAAAGCACTAAAAATCAATCTAGTGATACGGCTGTGAATACTCGATTTTTCGGTTCAAAAAGTCAGTCGAAGTACACAACGTAGCTCCGGTAAAAGTCTCCAGAAGCATGCCAATAAACCACTCAAAACGTCTGCAACGGAACGAGAATCGCAGAACTGATCTCAGATTTATTTTCGGAGGTCCGAAACTCCCAGAAATCACGAAAAACGCGAAAAATTATACCGAAAGTGCAGCCGCCTGTGCACCGGAAGTGGCGCACGTGCGCCGGCCTTTGGCGCATGTGCGCACGCGCGCCGGGAAGACCGATTTCTGCCCATTTCAGCCTATAAATAGGCTCCTGATTCACAGTATTCCGGACCCCGGCCATTCGGAGCACTAGCCTCTTCTCTCTCTAAGTCCTTATTCTATCCTTTCGAAGCTTTTGGTCTGTCGTCTAGTCTTTAATTTTGTGTTGCATTTGAATTGCTAGCCGATTAAATTTTAACTTAAACTAAAGTTTAATTGAATTAATCTGGATTTGAGGAGCGGTTCCAAGGCGAACGAGGTATAATTCTCTTCTCCCCTTTCTCTGTATATCATTCATCTCCGGTCTAAAATGACCATTCTCATCACCTAAAGCGGTCAATTAAGAAAACCTTAAATTGAAGCTAGGTAATTAATCAATCGGCATAAGCCGCTCAACATGAAATTAAACCCTAAAATGAATTTAGGTGAACCAACTCTTGACATAAAGTCACTCCACTTCAACTAAACCCTAAAATGAATTTAGGTGCACATTCACATTGCATTAAAGCCTTCAAAAGAAGCATTCACACTTAAAGTCTATAAACTAGGTTGGTAAAATAAACCCAAGTCAAATAACTAAAAAGCATCTTTTCACCTGCATTACATATAGTCCAACAAAAAAATCATGACATGTTCCCCGAACCCGTCTCTGATTTACATTTTAGGGTTTTCTTAATTGACCCATAAAAATTTAACTTAGTGGCGACTCCTTAACACCAGGCTTCACTAGAGGCCTAACCTGGTACAAAACCGGTGGGCACGCTCACAACACGGTGACACGCGTTCACAATTTGGCGACTCCGCTGGGGACTCCTGTGAACATGACCACCGGA
>CAOJBJ011410102.1:0-14545 GCA_948291685.1 Euphorbia celastroides | reverse complement strand
CATTATAGATCATTATATATTCATAAAATTATATTATAGATCATTATAGGTCCGTAAAATAATATTGTAGATCATTATAGATCGTTTTAGATTTACAGAAACGACATTATAGATGATCTATAAGGATCTATAATGTTATAGAAATGATCTATAATGCTATATATATGATCTATAATGTTCGTAAAATGACATTATAGATCATTATAGGACATTATAGGTTATTTTGGATTGAAGAGAGCTCTTAAGAGCACAACATAACCTCAATTAATAAGCTCAATTAAACATATTGTACGCTCCAGCAGAACATGAAATCTCTAAGAATCGTAAATTCTCATTCAAATGATATGTATATCACAGATCATATGTTTTTAATGAGGGAAAATCAAATACTAATAATTAAGAGAGTAAGTAGTTGGAAAAATCAAATAATGAAATATTATCAAAAGATCAAAGTAAGGAAATAGAATTTGAACTAGAAATTTGGCTAGTTGGAAGCATAGAAGAACGAGAAACAGAACATTGAAGTGAAAAGGAGAGTGGAGAAGAGGAAGATCTTGGCAAACGGCGACGGTTCACGGCAAGATCTAGGCAAACAGCGATGGTTCACGGTAAGATTTCGGCAAACGGCGATGGCAACAGGATCTCAGCGAACCAACGATTGGGGGACGGCAGCAGTTTTGGCGGCGGGATCTGGCCGAGGAGAAAAGATCCGGTGACAGCGGATCTGAAGGGAGAACGGAGGGGTTGTGGCAGCAAAGCAAGATCTTGGCAGCGGCGGTTCACTTTTTACACAAGATCCGGTGAAGAGTGGTCGAAAATTGATGATAGAGGAGACTGTGGGCGGCAGCGTTTAGGATCTGGCGATTTCTCGGGGGTTTCGGCGGCGGCAATGGCGAGATCTGGTGAGATCTGACATTTTTCTTTATTTTTTGATTGCTGGCGAACTATCCCGGCAAGTCGTTGGATGCGACGGTCGAAGGCAACGGGTTGGGGTGGGTTGGTCGGCGGCGACGGGGCGGAGGTGACAGCGACGGCGGGGCACCTCCTGCGAGAACTGACGGGGTGATGGCTTGAGAATTCAGTTTTTGTAGCTGTAAAGATGTGAAGAGAATATAATCAAAATAATGAAATTGAATGAGTGTACTTTCATAAAAAAAAAAAGTTATACAGTAGCAACAGGATTATTTTTATAGCATTTTTGGTGTATTTGGTTGTTTATCCTTTTATAGATCCAGATCGAATTTGGATCTCATGCCTATATGCAAATGAATATCGATTCATCTGGACCCTATGTAGATCTAACTCATGTCATTCTTGATTGTATCCTGATTATTAAAGGAATGAATTATGTATATGTCAGCAATTAATTATCGTATAAGAGACAATTCTATCGTTGTTCCAAATTTGTTCTTAATAATTATCAAGGTATATGGATGAAAAAACCAAAATTATAAAATATAACAAATGGCCTACCCTAAATAGTGCCTAAAGTTTCAATTTTAAAATGCCTAAAGTTTTTAAATTGGAAGACAATGAAAAAGGGTAATATAGGCTTTAGGGTCAGGTTTCCATGTATAGAAATCCAGCAAAAGTACAATGCACCATTTTTGTTAACAGTAAACCATAGCAAATGGCCAGCAAAATAACTCTGGAATCACACATAATTAACTCAATTACACTACTAATTTATTTTAAATATTTCTTTTTACGTACGTATTATTACTATATATATTGTGCTGACTTTCATTTTCTTCTAGTTGATGTAAGTGCTGTATGTATTTTCATAAGCAAAGTACAATCAGCTAGCTGGTGCACTAACTAAAGCAAAATCTACCAACTTGGATATTTGATATGAGTTATATAGGCAAAAACACTTTTTCTTGAAGATGTGACATTAACTTTTGATTTCTTGGTTAGGCCATCTTCAATATCTTCAACGGGACATCAAATCCTATATTTAGTGCGAAAAATGCTCCAATCCTGCATCAAATTTCAACACTAAATTTTGGTGTTGTTACAGTACAACACTAAATTTGATGTTTTACTGTAGCAACATCAAATCTTTTTATATTATTTTTTGTTTGTTGTTTAGTGATTTTGGTGTAAAATGTTAGGTAAAAGTAAATAAAATAATAATAAAAATGTTAAGTACAAATAATAAAATAATATTATTATGGTTTAGTGTAAAATCTGAAGTGAATGGTTGGAGATTATAACACTGTAGCAACACTAAATTATAGTGTAAAGTGGAATTTAATGTAAAATTAGTGGTGTAGGGTTGGAAATGACCTATAAGTTATTTATTTGGTTTTACATCATTCAATATGTTATCTTTTTTCTCTATTTTTGTACAAATTAAATGCAAATAATATATTCCTTTCATGAGTCTATTGCTATTACTTTTATATGAGAATTTATTAATTCTCACTAGTTTTATGTCTCCAAGACATATTAATTTTGTTATTCTTTCATCACAAATAGTTGTTCATTTCTCTCTAAACACTTAAGTTTAAAGATGAAACAATTTTCCATGTTTACTATGACTTTAAGTTTTCATATATTTATCATAACCCTTACTAATTCTCTTTTAAGTTCATTTATATACTCATACTTGAGTCATAAACCTATAATGATGGAAACTCCCATCAGAGCTAACATTATCTCCCACTTGAATTAAATACCATCATTGAATTTCATATGCTCCCCACAAAATTTCTTTGATTAAAATGATCATTATAAACTATTTTATTTGAATTAATCCTACTTTGAAAATTATTCAAACCATAATGTTCAAAATATCAAAGGAAATTTTTTGTCTAGTATGTATATTTTTAAAAAACTAATTTTTGAAAAGCCAACATATTGTTAGAAAATTCAAATATTAATACATAAGGAGAATATGCTCTTGCTTTCTACAACCTTTTAAAGTTAATTTTTCATCACATCTTTTCTAAAGAGGTAAGCTCGCGCCTACTTTTTAGTGGAAGCAAACGAAAAAGTAGAAAATAACAATTTAAAACTTGTTCTAACATGGTTCAATATTCAATATTTCAGAATGTTAAATGAATAGCTATCAATTTTTATTGAAATATATATTTTAGTATTTAACTAAGAGTAATTACAGCTCTAGTTAAAGGTGAACGAATATAGAGTTAAGTCTCTTAACATTGAAAAGGAAAAACTTTTTACGATGTTTGATTCTACGAACTAAGAAAACTTAATTAATTAGTTTAATTATTAAACAGGGATAAAAATTAGCAATTGGCAACAGAATCAATCTAGCAATTCATGTGTTGTCTTCGACTTTTTCTGAAAGAATTAACTAATGGATTGATGTTAATATTAAAATTGAACAATTAAATATGGCATCAGAATCCATATATGTTACTCTCTCCACTTTTCTATTAAGTGGTTTTTTAGAAATTGTTTATAAAATTAAGAAATATTAATTATGGATATAAGTTTACTCATTTACTCTTATTTAATGAATACAAATAAATGATGTATAATTAATAGAGCAATAAATACTATGAATAAAATAGAAAGAAGTAAGTAAATATATAAAAAGTAAGAAGGACACTTAAAAAGAAATAAGAAAAATTAGCTAAAAGACCACTTAAAAAAACGGAGGGAGTACATGATCAAAGTTTTTTTTTATTAATTACTCCCTACGTTTTTTATTAAGTAGCTTTTTAGAGATTGTTTCTAAAATTAAGAAATATTAATTAGGGACATGAGTTTACTCATTTACCTTTATTTAATGAATACAAATAAATGATGTATAATTAATAGAACAATAAATACTATGGATAAAATTAGAAGAAGTAAGAAGTAGGTAAATATATATCCTATAAAAGGTAAGAAAGACATTTAAAAAAATAAAAAAAATTGACTAAAATACTATTTAAAAAAAGAGACGAAGTATAAATTAAATAATAATAATGGAAGAATCTTCAATTAAGCATACGTTATCTCAGTTTTGGCCTTCACTAAAATGTAAAAAGTTAGCCTTTTGGGTTCTCTTACACATTAAATTAAGTACATAATTTTGTAATCACTTTCCTACAAAAGACTGTTCCAGTGCATGGCTTACACAAGCATCCCCTTTTGACCTTTTTTATGCCTCCCTTCTTTTTCATGAGAAATTATAAAAAGAAACGGTTTTTGTATGATTTAATGGATAATGACTCAGAATTTTAGATAAGATATTAATTTAATTGAGAATTAAAAATTTATGGATCCTAAAATATTGTAAACCGTTGATCGAGAAGGGTTTTTAGAAAAACGGTTTCTATGTAAAAAAGCTCATTTTTATAATATGATGAGCTATTGTTTTTATTCAAAAATTATCCAATATAAATTCATATTGTCCTTTAGACGGATTCTATTTTAGGACATATTTTATGATGACTTTGATTTTCTACAATTTTGTCACTATTACCATTATATTGAATTTCAATCTACTGATCTAATAATAATAAAAGGGTAAAGTAAGATTAACTTTAAAAAAATAAAGTTACCATAGTCTTCACCTTATTTCAGAGTATTTATTATCACAAATTTATCGATTGAAACCATTCCAATGCTTAAAGTTAATGAAGAAAAATGCTGGAACTTATTTTTTTTATGTAATCACCGCTAACAATTTTGAATATTAAAAAAATCATAAAATATTTATTTACTCTATAACATAACCAACATTATAAATTTAAATATTTCTTATTGAACAGAGAAATTAGATGTATCTATTATGAAAGATAATCCATTATTTGTTGAAAAACGAATGAAGTCCACTCTAATTGTAAATCAAGATTGAATAGTATGGCAACAAATCAATTATTTTATTGAAAAGCAGATGAAGTCTATTCCGAACATAAATCAAGATAGAATTATATCCCAACAAATTAATGATTGAATAAATGTTGGTTCTCCCACTATAACAAACCGACTCACAAATAAAGAATTTGCTAATTATAATTAGAAGTCAACTTTATAGGAAAAGAATACAAAAAGGTAATTAAAGTTGTACTTTAGTATAGTCACTTCATTTATTTATTTTGCAATATGCATCGAACCCATGAAAAAATATCCCAAGTGGCCAAAGGTAGTAAAAATCAAGAATCCAAGATTGTAGGTTGGATTAGATAATCCAAATTAGATAGCGACTAGACATTCAATTTTTGTCTAATTAATCTCAATTCACATGCATGATTACCACTAATACTTTTACTAATTGCAGCTTTTGATGTTGCTAATCTTATTGTTAATCACTACACTAATTAAAATTGATTATTAAATTGATATTTTAATGCTCCACAATGAATTCACAGCTCTGTGTTTGAAAGTGGGAGGAATTTTTTTTACTAAAATGTATTTTTGTGCTAAGATAGTTGGTCTAATTAAGAGAAAAGCTTGATTGCAAAATTAATCAAGCACCTTATTAGACTTGAACTTCGACATATATACACCATGTATATAATTTACATTCTATTTTCGAACCTAAAATTATATAATTTTAATTTGAAATTTCTACTAATGATAAAGTCCGAAATGGAAAAGTGTATACTTTACTATTATTAATCTCAAATTATACCACTTTTTAAATACTTTGAACTTGCCATAATCGATCACTAATTTTATTGAAGAGGTAGTAGTGTTTTATTGTATTGTAATGTTATTGTTTTGTTTTAATTGGTATAATGTTCGAAATTGACAAAAATTTAGTCAATATGTAAATTGATTTTTTAAGAAGTAGAATTTTTGTAGGAGTTAATGTTCGATTCCTAATCATCTTCATCCAAATTAGTGGATGTAGCTCTGGATCAAAAATCAATTGGTAATTTTGTAATATAATTTGGTTCATCTTCAAATTAATTTTATGATTTGACACTAATTCTATATAGCTCAAACTAATAGGGTGGGCAAATTCGGTTTGATTGCATTGTAAGTTTGACCAAATTACCTTATTTAATTATAATTTTACGAAATATCGAGTTTTCATTATAAAAGGTATGGTAAAACCCAACTAAAATTAGATTTGTTTTTGTTCGATTTGGTAAAATTATAATGCAATTCAGTTCTTTAGTTGAACCAATTCGGATAATTCGGTTCAACCCAAACCGAATTTGCTCAACCCTACAAACTAAGTTTGCGTGTACCATTTATTATCAAGATCCGAAAAATTCCACCTTAAACTCGCATGAAAAACAAATTAGTTGATTCATAATTTATTAATACTCATTGTCTGAATATGATATGCTAATTTCTTACCCAAAAAAGACACATATACACCATTATATACAAACAAACAATGTTATTTAATATAAATGTATAGGCAAATGGAATAAAACATTAGTGGATTGATGCAATAGAGGAAAAAAATACATAACAATTTCATTAGAGAAAACTTGGTGATTAAGTCTATAAAAGGCAGCCTTACTATAATAATCTAATATTGATTTGTAGGTCTAATTTTCTACATATTCATTGAAGATTTTGAATGCACGATCATGTTTCAAGAGTGGGATTTCATTTACCTTATTTTTAAGAGAAGATGGCTTTTTTTTTATGCTCGTCAATTTCAAAAAGAAATAAATTCAATTTCACATATATGTGGGCCGAACTGAAATCCAAAATCCATTAATATATGGGCGGGTCTGAAACCCAATGAATTTTGTAGCTCCATTTCCATTTAAATGATATAATTATAACTATAGTGAGTATAAAATAAAGTTTACAGGCGCTATATTCTGTTTAGCCATTTGATTTATATGGTGTAGGTTATATTCATTTAATTTATATTATGTAAATTGTTACTTCTAAAACCGAGATGTGCATGTGCTACCCCATTAATATTGGTGCGTGTAACAATAATAAAACGAAAAATAAGATAACGAATAATGCAAAAAGGAATTAATTGAGTGAAATGTAAACCACAATTACCAAATAGGAAAACAAGTGTATGACAATACTTTAAAAGGTATTTTGTTGTTATCAACTTATAAATAATAAAATGAAATAAAATTATTAAGAATATTATAATGAGTAATAGTACTAAAATAATTTACATGCAAAAAAATTAATGTATCAAAATTCCTTTCAACTTCACCCTAAACATCTACTCATTTCTTTAACTTTGAAGTGTCATTTCAATTTGGATTTTCCTCGTTCAGTTCTAAAAATGTGTCGATTTAGCCTCTAAACATCATGTGACAACTTTTAGTCAGTGCAATTCTTAAAAAATGTCATTTTTTTTATATAAACAAAAATCGACGTGAGAAGTTATGATGTAAAGTAGTATATTTTAAAGTCGAGGGATTCAAATTGGTGCATTCATATAAATATATAGATAATATTTATGACCGTATTAAAAAATAAGAAGTACTTAATTTTGTTCATGTTACATCACATGTCTACACCAAACTAAATTAGACACTCGCATACTGTTACACGTCACCATTACATGCCTTTCGACATTACTTTTCATGTACACTCCACTCACGCTTTTTTGTTCCTTCTCTTTTCACAAGCTTGTTTTGATAATAAGACATCAATTATCCTTTATAATGTTTTAGCATTATTCACAACAAAGTTAGGGTGATTAGGAAATATTTTCAATGCATCATATTCATACTGATTAAGATTTTTTGAAGTTAAAAAATTAGTAAAGTTGAGACAATCTCAACCATTCATTGAATTTTAATGGTTAAAATTTGAAACACTATGAACCCACAGACAACAAAAATTAAATCTTAACCATTAAATTCAACTTTAAAAAAATCCTTTTCCTATGTTTAATTAATTAAAAATTTGCTGAATGTTCATGAACATCGATAAATATATATCAATGTCTTAGAAAACGGGGTAGAAAAATATTACAACATTGAATTCCATCAATAAAAAAACACATTTAATTGTTTGTTTCTTAATTTTATCTTTATTCATATTCATTTCTATACTATCAAAATCAAATGTTAATATTCATACCATGTGAGATTGCCTATGTGATTTATTTGACACTGATTCTAACCGATCACATATAATTTTACTCTTAAACTTTTATTGTATTTGTCTTTATAACACATATTCATGATATTTTAATCTTTATTCTGTCAGCTTATTCATAATAGTTCATTTTCTTACTCGAAACTTAAAATCAATCAAATGAATAACTCGTTCTTTTGAAAAAAAAAAATCAAATGAATAGCTTTATTAGGGAAAAAAAGAGGAGAAACTGTAGACCGATATGCTACGAGGGAAGTTAGGAAAGAAGGCAATGAAAGGAAAATACAAAAAGGGGAAAAAACTGAGAAACCCAAAAGTGCGACCATTTCAAAGCGAGTTTCTCGCAGATCAGCTCCCAATCTCTAACAAGTAGAGAGAGAGAGAGCGCGAGACGACGGTGGCGATGCTGCTGCTCGAGGCCATTGTCGGCGTCCTTATGTTGCTTCTCATCTTCCTCATCATCCTCATCGCCTGTAAGCCATGGCGCTTCTTTCTCTCTCGCTCTCGCACTATCGAGGTATCGCTTCTTTGTGCCTTCGTGTACTAGTCTTGAGGTATTTGATCGTTGATTTTGATTCTTGTGATGTGCTGCTGTGTTTTGTTGGTTACAATCGGAGGATTTTTAGAGTTAGAGCTGAAATTTCAGGTTACTGTTCAATCGGTTATGCGTGGGCGCGCGGAGAGACAGCGATCTAGGTTAGTTAGTGCGGAAATTTGGAAGATAGAGAGGATGGAAGCTTGAGAGATTTGCGTTTTGTTTGATGATCTTTCGAGTTGTATTGGTGATACTTGGCGTTTAGTTTGCAGCTATGTGTTATGCTCGTTGAATTTGTTTATGGATTCTTGTTCGGATTGATCTTGTATTGCTTGAGAACTCCGTAGAATGACCTGGAATGTGATTTGCAGATCACACTGTGACTTGTGTCTACTTGATCATTAGTTTCTGAAGAACTGATTATTTGATTGTGGAAGAGCTGATGCGATTGGTGCTGTTTGTACTTTATAATTTTGGACTTCAGGGATCTTAATGATGCTTAAGTGCATATGAATTTTTTTGAGAAATAAGGAGTATTTTACCTATTTTGTTATTTTTTTTAGTGTGGTGGCCACCTAGCCAACTCGTGTTGAACTAGTCTCCTTCACATATAGGACATCATCTTTACTTCACAAGCTTAGCAAGTATCTTATGAGTGATGGTGCTTGTTTGTTTATTTATTTTAAATACTATGTGACACTCAAATTCTAGTTCATAGATGAAAGGATAATCTGTATATTGGAGTTTAAAATGTTTTACACTGCTTGAAGTCTGCATTAGTCAGAGTATATAGTTGCTTCCATCATGTGGCAACACAATGCCACAGAAGCTTCTTGACTTTTGTCTACTGCTTTTGGATAACATAGACTGGCCCTCTGCTTATCAGAATGTGTATTAGTAATGAAATGGGAATGACAATTTGATATCCTTGATGTTTTCTATCTGTAATCTTTGTGAAACATCCGTGGTTTTTGTACTTCATTTTTAGGTTGGTGAGTTAGAGAGGCCATTCGTATCAGATGATGTGGAAAGCAATGAATTGGCGAGAAATTTTGACCTGGAGGGTGCATGTTATCAAAACGATGATCAATTGCGTATGTCCCGATCTCATGGACTTATTCATAAACAAAGACCTCCCTCTACATCGGTCTATTTGACCCAAGGTTTAGTATTTTACATGTTGTACATTTTACACATATCACGAGTTTTACTTGCGCTGTACTCTTTAGGAAGATAACTTGGTCCCCTGTTTCTGACGTTTTTATTTTTATTATTACTTATATTTCAGGAGATAGCTTGGTGTTAGATGTTGTGTCAGAACCTGGAGAGGACATCTCGGTTGGTCAGACCCTTAAGCGAGAAAATTTTAAAGAACGCCTAGCTGAAGTGCGGACACATGCTGTTCCGGAAGATCAAAGTGTCTTGATATCTGGTTTAGACAGTGATACCTTACAGGAATTGGTGCCCAAGGTTGTCTCAGATCAAAGTAATTTCTTGTACTTTATTCTGTGTGAGAGTCTATTTTTCGATAGTTACTTCTACTTGCATATGTGAAAGCATGTTATCACATTGTTCTATTAGAAGTGCAGGAAGCTGCATCTCCCTGGAAGTGATCTCTGGTCCTTCTCGTGGACTTCGCTGTTCTGCACAGTCAGTGAGTGCTTCAAGGCTTCCGCTGACCCTTGGACGGGTTTCTAGTGACTTAATGTTGAAGGATAATGAGGTCTCAGGGAAGCATGCAATGATCAACTGGAATATGGATGTAATGTTTAGATAAATTCTTAATTTTTGTAAATACTATGTGTTTTTTTTTTCTTGCGTTGTCCATCAATGTTTATGTATATTGCTCTTTCAGAAGAGAAAGTGGGAGCTGGTAGACATGGGTAGCCTGAACGGAACACTTTTGAATTCACACCCGATCAACCATCCTGATACTGGAAGTAGGCACTGGGGTGATCCTGTTGATCTATGCAATGGAGACATAATAACGCTTGGCACAACCTCAAATATATATGTAATTTTACTTCTTTTTTATATATGTTGTATAGCTACACATTTGCGGTGACATTTTTCCTTGTTTGGCACAGCGAGCATAAGGACTAAACTCATTACTAGGATTTAAATTCTTCTAATGATTAAATAAGTATGCCAGTGTTTGATCCATTGGATTTCAGGATATATAAATTTTTTGTAATATGTTTTCCTGCTTTTGTTCTGTGTATTTACTTAAGGATTCCATTTTAGCCATTTAAACTACCTGGAGAACTGATGGAATAACTAACCCTTTCCTCAGCTAGCCTTTTTATTTACTGTACGTTGGTGTTGCCTTTGCTAATGAATGCCTCTGTGTATATTCTGTTTCTGGCAGGTACATGTTACATCTGAGTCTGAGGAGACACCTTTTGGTGTAGGCATGGCTTCAGATCCAATGGCATTGCGTCGAGGAGGAAAGAAACTTGCAATGGAAGATGTTTCTTACTGTCATTGGCCCCTCCCTGGAATTGACAAGGTTTTAGATTTGTGACCAGTATTTGCTATCCAATATTAAGTGTTATTTTGGAAATATATGAAAATAGAGAGGTAATAAGTTTCATAATTGCTAAACAACCTAATTACTTATTTGCAGTTTGGAGTGTTTGGTATATGTGATGGACATGGTGGAGTAGCGGCTGCTGATTCTGCCAGCAAGTAAGTTTTATACATGGATTCATATTTATAGAGTTTCACTTCTCTATTCTTTCAAAATGTTTGTTCTGGGTTAAACTAGTTCATCTTGAATCTTAAATCAAGATCTAATGTCTGCAATTGTTTTTTATTCCTGACTCTGCACTTGTGTTATTCATTGGTGCTCATGCTGTAATGAGCAATATCTAAATATTGTCTGGTCATTTTCTTTATGCCAGGATACTTCCTGAGAAGGTTGCTCATATTTTGTCGGATTCCCTAACAAGAGAGAGGGTTTTATCACAATGTGATGCTACAGAAGTTCTTAGAATTGCATTTTCTCAGACGGAAGCTTCCTTGAATAATCACTATGAGGTTGTCCTTTCCCTTTCTTTTTCTCTCTGTTTTTGTCTTTTTTATTTGTTGTGGTGTGTTGTTTGTAACCTTTTTGGATTTTTGCCTAATGTCTAGATGCTTTTTGTAACCAAAGTTTTTATTCCATAGGTGTTTAAGATTGAATGATCTTTAACAAAGTTTTCAAGCCTGCACCTGTTGAAGAGGAATTTTTCTAGTATCACGTATTCTTCTTTTTGTTTTTGGCCAGTATAAGGGCCGTCGAGTCCGAATGATTTTTTGGTTGATCCACTAAATTGAAACATAAACTTGATTGCATTCTTTAGTGGTCTGGTGGATTCCATGAGAACTTATAACTGTGGGAGTCTGGACTTGTGAAACTCCACAACACTACTTATATGGTATGTTAACTATCAAAAGTGCAAGTCAAGAAAAACTTATTACGTTTCTGTAAATTTCACCTTATTGTGTCTCTACATTAGTTTCTTACAAAACATCCATGTTTTAGATATTTCCAGCTCGTTGTTGGGCATGAGGGCTAAATGTTGATGTAGTTTTCGTTGTGTTTTCCTGTCAAAGGATTTATAATGGCTTTCTGTTGTTACATTTTGTTCTGTTGGTTCATAAAAACACCATATGACCGTGTGTCCTTTTGTGTATTTAAGAATAAATTTACTAGGTTCAGTTTTGCATTTGGACATATATTTTGGATTTTAACTATAGTTTTTGTGTGGCTGGTATTACTTCTTAGATTAACTATTTTTTTTTGTAATATACTTCTAAGAATAACTACGATATCCATGTACATGTGATTTCTGTATCCTGCCAATTAATAAGGTGCAAGAGTGCTACTGTTCTGGTTCATTGTATCTGATTAATTTCAATAACTCTTGTTGAGACCAGAGAGTTTTTACGTGACAATCAGTTTCCTGCAGGGTTGTACGGCCACATTGCTCTTGGTTTGGGCTGATGGCAATGAAAATTTCTTTGCTCAGTGCGCCAATGTTGGGGATTCAGCCTGTGTTATGAAGTATGCTTTCTATCTCTATACTCTTTGTGGTTTGAGTTCCATGTTTCAGACAAAACATTACTATATAGTCATATGGTTTTCAGTAGACAAATATTCAGCCATTTATCTTTGGTTTCAAGTCATGGATGCTTTATATTTCTATCCATTGAAAATAAGTGTTTACTATGCTAATTGAGCAATAATTTCTACCTAGGATTTCTCTTACTAGTTTCAGGTCACTAGAGTAAATTATGGCTACTTGTAGGAACAGAAGGTCAGTAATGCTTAAAAATGCATGCGATATCATGATTCAACCTGTGATATTTGCTAATGTCCAATCTATAACTTCATTAACTTGCTTAATTTTTCTGCTTATTACTGGATATCACGGTTTCTACTTGTGTTGTAAAATGAAATTTGTTATAACTATACCTATGATACCATATTTACAGCTAGATATGATTTCCAGTGTTGATGGCAAGCAGATTAAAATGACAGAAGACCATAGAATAACTAGTCACTCTGAGAGGCTTAGAATCAACGGATCAGGAGAACCATTGAAAGAAGGAGAAACTCGTCTTTGTGGTAAGAGTGGCTAGATAACTTGGAAAAAGAAAACTTCAGATTGGTTTCATGTAATTTTTAATTATTTCCCCCTTTTTCTTTCAGGATTAAATCTTGCTCGTATGCTTGGAGACAAGTTTCTGAAGCAACAGGAGGCCCGGTTCAGCTCTGAACCTTACATAAGTGAAGCTGTGCATATAGATCGAGCTAGTAGCGCCTTTGCTCTTTTGGCTAGGTGATTTCTTACCCAACAGCTTTTTGCTCGTCTGGCTTACAGTTATGTTTGATTTTACTTAATCGTCTTCAAATCATGTGAAACTGCAGCGATGGTTTTTGGGATGTCATTAGCTTGAAAAAGGCAGTTCAACTTGTAATTCAGGTGAATGTTTTTGTTTTAAAAACAAATATTTGAATACCTTTTGGGTCCGGCTATATAATTTAAATGCCCTTCTGGTGTCGTAACTTATTGAAATTGCATATTTAGTGTGTGACCTATTTAATTTTTGCTTAATTGGTGCCTGATATATGAAATTGTCGTGTGGCAGCTTAAGATTGTGGAATAGATGAGACACCAAATAGGCAAGAATTGAATGGTAAATGCACCAAATAGAATTTTTTTTTTTTTAATATGTAGAACACCAAATAGGAAAGAACTGAATAGTTTAGGCACCAAGAAGGCAATTGGAATATGTCGGGTATCAAACGTGCATGTAAGTTAATCGACATGACCCGAAAACGTATTTACGTTGAAAAAATATTAATTGTGATAATTTATTGACTTGAATTTCCTGCTTTTCACAGACAAGGGAGAAATATGCAACAGATGGGGATAATTCAGCAGAGAAGGTGGCTAATTTTTTGTTAAGCGAAGCCCGAACACTGCGAACAAAGGATAACACCTCAATAATTTTCTTGGATTTCGATAGCAAATCTCGAACATCCTGTAAAGCTGTATCTTAATACAAACAATTGAATTATAGTGTACAATTACCGGTTCTCTTTAAAGGTTTTGGAGCTCTCCAGCTTTATAGCTCGAGCCAAATCAATCACATGGAAGTATTAGAGATTTGTTTTCGGGTTTCCCTCGTTTCGAAGGTGTACAGATGTTAGGAAATAATATGAGGAATAGAGGGAAAAAATTAGGTAGGAATTTTATGTGGGAAAATTTTCACTTATGGTTTACTAGGCTGGAGAAAAACTAGTTGCGGGTAGCTTAGCATTGTAAGGCTTCAAATTTCATTCATTTTTAGCTTTCCTTGTATGAATATATTTGGTTTTTACAATTTACAAGTCATGAATGATGCCTTTTTATTAACATGTCTTTGTTGGTAAAATTTCTTGAGGTGTTTGAATATGTATTCAATGCCATTAATCCAATTTCCGAGTTGTTTTCATGTATCATTATATTAAAAAAT
>CAOJBJ011409204.1:0-10583 GCA_948291685.1 Euphorbia celastroides | reverse complement strand
TACTTTTCATGTTTAGGATTCGTTAACCTCTGCTCCAGTATCCTCTCCTGATTTGAAATCTGCTTCATCGCCGACTGCTTCCGAGGTTTTGGGTGGATTTTTCAGTTTTGATATCCCGACAGGTTATCGATTTAGCTTTTTATATCATATCTACTTTATATGTACACGTTTCTAAGCTAAAACCATTGTCACTATAGTTATCAGAATCTTACGATTCACAATAGGAATTATGTGATTCAATTCACCCATGAATCGATTCAAATCATGGGGTGAATCTAAATCTGCTTGAACTTTTTAGATTCATGATATAAATCTCACTATCCAATTCGATTATATTATCTTAAAGTTACATTTCTGAGCTAAAGCTATTGTCTCTGATTCTCAAATCCCAATAATCAGTTGCAGAGTATGCAGATAGTTTAGACACCGCTTACGTTGAATCTCAGAAACTATCTTCAGACGAGGTAGGCACGATGCAGTTTACTTTTTTAGTTAACATTTTTTATTTTCTTTTTCCTTCAACTCCATGAATCTTCATCTGTAGGAAGCATCAGCTGTAACACATCAGGGTGATTCGCCTAAGAGTCCTTTGAAGAACATTTTAAGTGAACCGGACTTGCCAAAGAAAGTTGTAAAAATACTTGATGCGGGATCTTCTCCAACGAGCATGGATTTTCATCCTTTTCAACAAACTCTTCTTCTAGGTTTATACACAAGGATATGTCGATTTCCCCCATTTTTAAGTTGGGGCGAGTGTACAACTCACTCTTGGTTGTATGCTTATCTTGTATATAAAATCTTATAATATATTGATGTATCTAATTGAAGTTGATGGTTCAATTCTTCAGTTGGAACTGCAACGGGGGGTGTAAGTCTATGGGATGTTGCTTTTGGAGAGAAATTACTCTCAAGGAACTTCAAGGTTTGGAATATTGCAGCATGCTCGATGAAGTTCAAGGTGATTCTTTTTTACTGTACTTTCTAAACTTGTAAGAAACCAATAGTAGGCATGAAATTTGAATCAATTTCACCTCTAAACAGGCAACTCTAGTGAAAGACCCATCAATTTCCATCAACCGAATAGCTTGGAATCCCGAAGTTTCTTTGTTCGGTAAGTTAGAAAGATGTTAAAACCCTTGCATTTCTCAAATTTCTTAAAAAATAATTTCATTTAAGTTCCTTAAAACCTTAAAACAGGGGTTGCATATTCAAAACACCTGGTACATGTATATTCTCATCTCGGTTTAGGCAATGCCCGACAGCAAGTAGCGGTACCATTATGATATTTTTCACTCTTTTGCTAAAATTTACTTCATTCTCTTCTCGTTTACAAACTTATTTCTAATTGTAGATTGATGCTCATGTCGGTGGTGTAAATGATTTGGCATTTGCTACACCTGTGGACAAACAATTAATCATAACATGTGGAGATGATAAGACAGTAAAGGTAAGCTTTCTTTTACATTACATCATAATCAAATTTCCCGAATCCTGAAGAGTCTGAATTTTGTGTTTTTTGATGGTTTTTCGAGGCTTGGGATGTCAGCACTGGAGTCAGAATGTATAATTTTGAAGGTCACGAGTCTCCGGTTTATTCTGTATGCCCTGGATCCAAGGAAAACATTCATGTAAGAATTATTGTCAATGCTTAGTTTTTTTTTGCAATTTTTTTTGTGAGATTGTTTAACATGTTTGCTTTTTGATAGTTCATATTTTCAATATCAGTTGATGGAAACATAAAAGCGTGGCTATATGATGATCTTGGTGCCAGAGTTGATTATATTGCTCCTGGTCTAGGTTGTACATCCATTGCATACAGTACTGAAAATTGGAGGTTCTGTAACTTCTGTTCGCTTATTTTTCTTTCAGTTTTTAATAATTAATGATAAATGAAAACTCAGTTTTCAAGTTGTGAAAATTTCAGGCTTTTCTCTTGTGGGACTAGTAAAAATGGAGAGTCATATCTTGTTGAATGGAATGAAAGTGAAGGAACAATCAAAAGAAAATACAGTGGACTGCAGAAAAATTCTTCATCTGTGGTGAAGTTTGATATCATGAAAAGTCGGTTTTTGGCTGCTGGAAACGAGCATGTGATAAAATTTTGGGATATGGACGAAGTTCAGCTTTTCAAAACAATTGATGCAGATGGAGGATTACCTGTAAGTTCTCAAGCAATTTGATTTCCTCTGTGAGATTTAAAATTCAATTTTTTTTTCAAATCCGAACGATTTTCGCTGTGCAGGAAAATCCTAATATTCGATTTAACAAGGATGGCTCATTGTTGGCTGTTTCTGCAAACGAAAACAAAATCAAGATTTTGTCTTCTGAGTCCGGTTTTCAGTTGCTAAATATGTCCCTAAACCTCCCCAATGATGCTTCTGCTGTTCTTTCAGATACATTTGAAAAGGTCGGAACTTCCATAGTTCTTCTGCAGTTTTTCACTGTAAAATAATATCCTGACATCAGCTTTTCGGGTTCTGCAGTTATCCATGAATCCATCTTCAAATGTTGCTTTTGCTGGAGCTACTGCTGAAGTACAAAAGGTATATATGCTCGGTTTTTGTTTTTCTGTGTATTGAATTTGATTTCTTGAATTCTTATTATCTCGGAAAAATCTTGAGAAGTTTTCGTTTTTCCTCTGCAGAATAAGGGCCTGGCAGTTATGGCGACACTATATGAATGTACTGCAGAAACTGCCCGTGCAATTGTTGAAATAAAAAATCCTCTTCGGTGTCAAATTTTGTGGCTTCCTTCCTCTATACAATCAGATAAGGTCAAAGCTCTTCATGTTCTATTATTAACATCTGTTTTTTTAATTATAAAAAAAATCTGTTTTTTTGTTCATTTATTGTTAGTTTTACTGATTTTTCCGGTTTCTTTTTACCTTCTCGTTGGCAAATCCAGATATCGGGTCTGGTTTACAACAATGCAGGTAATGATATTCTGGCATTATCATCAAATGCCATTCATCTACTGTGGAAATGGCAAGTCAATGACCTTAATTCGAGTGGACAGGTAAAGGAATGCATATTAAAAAAATTTCTTTATTCTTTTTGAATTTTTTTCGGGAAAATCTTGTAATAATTTTAAGTGTTTACGTCATTTGTTAATTGCAGGCAACGGCTGAAGTCCCCCCTGAATTATGGATGCCAAAGAATGGTTTGGGGCCTATGACAAATGATGTCAAATTAAGGCAAGAAGGAACTCTTCCATGTTTTGCTTTGTCTAGAAATGATTCATATCTATTGTCGGCATCAGGAGGGAAAATATCGCTATTCAACGTGTTGACATTCAAGGTTTCCTCGAATTATCTCTCCATTTTGACAAGTTTTTTCCCATTTATTAGAAGTTGAATCTATGTTTTTCATTTTTTCATGATCGATTTGGTTTCTGATATTGATTTCCGTCCTTGTTTTTCCTTTTCAAATAGGCCTAATACATCGGAGCCCCCTCCTGTTGGCCATAAAGCCCCATTTACCCCTGAAGTTACTAAATTTCCAAAACCCCCTTGAAGTTGAAAATTGTGCACCACTTTTCCCCTGCCACATGTCAATTTCTAGTTTGTTTTGACTTATAAAAGATGTACTTTTTTCACTTCTCTCTCCAACCATAATTTGACGCTAGTAGAGGGCAAAATGGTGCACATTTTGCAAGTTCAGGTGTAAATGGGCGTTTAGGGCTGACGATAGGGGTCTTGATGTAATAAGCCATTCAAATAAGTTCCTGAATATGATTCAACTTTCCCGAACTGCAGAAAATGTTGTCTTTTATGCCTTCGCCACCTGCACCAACTAGTATAGCTTTCCTTCCTCAAGACAACAACATAGTTGCTATAGGGACGCAAGACTCCACCATTATCATCTATAACGTTCGATCATCCAAGGTACAACTAGCTCCCAACTCATTTAATGCCTTATTATCGCATTTCATAAAATCCTTAGGAGACTTTTGCTTACTTTACAGGTTATTTCCGAGCTTTCGGTCATTTCAAGAGAGTTTCCAGCCTCGCCTTTTCTAAGGCACTTAATATGCTATTTTCCTCTGGAGCAGACAACCAGGTTAGCAATTTGGTGATACTGATATATATATATATATATATATATATATATGGAAATTTCAATTTAGGCCAAATATATTGTTGCTCGTGTGTACTTGCCCCAAACAGCCTACTGTCTTGAACGCCATGTGTCAATTTTTGGTTGGTCCTGACTTTCATCTTTCTCTCCAACTAAAAGCTGGCACGTGGCGTTCATGTGGCAAACTGGTGCAATTTTGCTTAGTTTACGGGGTAACTAGGAACAACTAAAAGTCAGAGGGAGTGATTTGCTATTCGGGCTGAGTATTTGCGGGTAAAAATGTACTTGGCCTTCAATTTATAGCTCTCTAATTACATGTTTGCTTCTACAGATTTTGGCGTGGCGTGTTGACAGGTGGGAAAAATGCAGTGGCGAATTCTTACAGGTTCCCGAAACAGAGGAAACTTCACCATTGAGCGATACCTACATTCAGCTTCACCGGAATCAAATGCAACTTCTTGCTGTGAACAAGAATTGCCTGGCAATATTCAAAGCCAAGACTTTAGAATGTCAAAAGTAGGTAACCGGTTCAACCAGTTCTTTTTTTTTCATTGAAAAACCGAATAACTAACGCCTTTTGCTTCATTTTTCCAGCTGGTTTCGGGAGATCTCAGTCTGACCCGAGCAGCTTTTTCGTGTGACGGTCTGATGGTGTATGCTTGCTTTATGGATGGAAGTGTTTCAATATTCGATGCTTCGAATCTCGAGTTACATTGCCAGATTTTTTCTACTGCCTACCTTCCACCTAGTTCAAGGTATGCTCTATCTCTTTAGACTCTAAACTTTTAGATTGAATGGCTAATGACAGAACTGAACTGAAATGTTAAAATCTGAATTGATTTGAAAATGAAACTTAATGAATAACTTGTTGACTAAAACTTATTTGATACTCATTGAAATTTGATAAAACTAAAACTTATATGAAACTAATCGAAATTAAATGATGTTCAAATTTATTTATATTTATTGAAATTTAGTGACACTTAATGGCTTTCTAATGGAAGTCTAATGAAGTAGAAGTTAAGTAAATTGGATGAAACTGAAAGTGAACTGAATGAAACTGAACTGAACGGAAAATAAGTTGAAAAGAACATAGCCTTAGACTACTTGGTATTGTTGTCTACATTAAAGTAAATCTCACAAACCTTTTGTGTAACAACATATTTTAGCTTATAGCGATAAATTTTGATTATTTATACTAATAAATTGAGAATTGCTAGAACTGCTATCCAAAAACTAAAATCTGCTGCTCAGAGGGAAAGCAATTCCAAACAGGTTCTAAATCCCGAAATTAGCTTGCTATCTTCTAATGCTGTGGCTTTGTTGTTGGCTGTAGTTTCGATGTGTATCCTGTAGATGTTGCTGCACATCCGATGAAACCGAACCAGTTTGCAATTGGACTTACAAATGGTGGGGTCGTTGTCTTTGCGCCTCTCGACACTACCAGCAAGTGGATCGAATTGCTTGAAGACGATGATTGATCGTCTTTGATCGCCTTATTTAACCAATCTGATTTTCTGGTGATCTTTTAGTGTGATTATATGCACAATCTTTAAACAGCCATTGTATTTTAAATTCTATCTCTATAAATATACAAATAAACAACAAAGCTTGTCTTACCCCTTTCGGGTCTATTTCATAGTTTACTGGCTTGATAGTTTACGGCTTGTTCGGCATTGTTGTCTCAGCCTCTGTCAAACTTTTCTTTAAATAACACCCCTCTTTTTTTAAATAAGTGTCATTTTGACAAGTTTTCTAATACCAAGATTGTATTAGATAAAGTAATAAAAGTATTATTATACCTTTAATCTACTCATTCATGTTTTTCCACATTTTAAAATAAAAGAGTAAACAAGGGAAAAAAGAAAGAAAAACAAATCTAAAAATATTGTAATTCTCAACGTGACACTTTTTAAAAAAAGATTCTTTTCATCGGGATAGTAGTTTTTATCTGTGAACAACACATTTGAATCATTTGCGATCTATTTTAAGAAGCATTTGAAGCTTTTGGAAATATCAGTCTCGAAAAGTAATTTCAAACTAATCGGAACACCTCGTATGATTTGAATTTCAACTCATTGTAAAATAACATTAATTTTTTCATATCAATGTGGATGATCACCTCTTTTTACCTCTACCTAAAAGTGTTCTAACTCCAAGAACCGAACATATAAAGCATTTTCCTTCATCCATAGCAACGACATCAAATTCTTCACACAAAATAATGAACAATGAGATCACCTCTCGCTGAAAGTGTTCTAACTCCAAGAACCGAACATATAAAGCAATTTCCTTCATCCATAGCAACGGCATCGAATTCTTCACACAACGATAATGAACAACGAAAACTAAGGCGCCAATTTCATTATTAAGGAGCTGGGAAACACGATAGATTTTAGCAGGCGAAATCCGGGAATTCGAATGATACATATCATCTGTTGGGAATTTAATAATGCAAGTTTCTCCCAATAAAACCATGTCCAGTTCTATTAACCATTAGGCATTCACCTTTGCTGCAGCAGATGCATAACTAACACTGCTATCCCTCACTGTTTTGCATTGGCTCGACTGCTCGTACCGCAGAAACTTGATATTTATCTTTGTCGAGCAGTTCTTTAACATCTGAAATTATACAGAAACCGACATGTCGAAAAGTTTAGCAACTGTGCATGGTAAAACATGAGAAATTAATCCCAAATTTAGTGCACTTACGTGAAGAAAAACACTAATCGGGTGGCGTCCACATATAGTATTGTCATATTCCTGCAAATATTGATTAAATGCATCGGGATCCCCGGTTTCTATTATGTCCATGCCCATTTTGTCTAGTGCCTCGATCGATTTGTGTATCGCCCCATATTTCTTGTCATAGTGCATGTAATTGAACCTAAAACGGGAAATATCGAGTTTAAGAACATAATTTAACTACGGCCAAATACATTTTTACCAGCTTATATTTGGCCCAAATAGCATCCGACCCCCTTAATTTCAAATGTTTCTCGTGACCCCTTAACTTGGCAAAATTGCACCAATAAGTCCTCTAAACACAACGTGTCACCTTTTGGTTGGTGAGAGAAAATATAAAAATGACATCTTTGCAAGTCCACAAACCAGAAGCTGACAGCCTGACACGTGGCATTGATACGGTAATCTGATGCATTTTTGCCAAGTTCATGGGGGTAAAAGGAACACCTGAAAGTTAGGGGGGGCATTTGGCTATTTGGGCAAGTAAAGATGTATTAGGCCTTTAACTATCTACATGTGGAACATACCGAGAACCCCAATGACAAAAATCCGATGAAACGGAAAAGAAATTGGTGGGATCATCTACATATTTTGCTAGCAATTGGCCATACATAGACTCGTTATCAGAGTTGACAGCACCGACTAATATTGGTACAACTTTTACCTCGTGCCTATGTGAACATGAAAAGGAAGTAAGCTACCGAGAGATAAGAAAATGGACAAAGAGATAGAAAAAAACGAGAATTACCCTTCGAAAACTTTAGCAAGGTAAGGCAAGTGCATTTCCATGCTATGCTCGGCTTCATCAACTCGCATATCCATCATCTCGAATTTCCCGGTAGCTTTAAGTTCCTCAATGGCTGGTAAACAAAATAAACACAATGGAGGAAAGCAACCCAATTAACTACAACTTGTAAAACCTAGGAAAAATCGGATAAATATATTTTGACATATATTAATCTAATTAGTGCAACCATTCCAAATGCATACACAAAAGTGGATTTGACTTTCATTTAGGGCCTGTTTGAGATTGCTTTCTCACACTACGGTCTTTCAAGCTTCCCTAAAGTAACAGATTTTGGTTCTGAAAAACAATATAAAAAATTATTAACAATTAGTATAAAGGCCAAAACGTGTTGCTCAGAGCCAAAATCTGTTGTTTCAGGGGAAGTAGCAACTTTTCGGGACAACAATCACAAATAGGCCCTTTGGCAAAAAAGGATCAAATAATATGCCAAATGATGGAACGGCAAAACTATAGGTCGGAATTTCAAGAATCTAATGTAAGCAATGTTATGACCATCTCGAAAGCTTTATCTTATGCAGAAAGATTATACCTTCGAGATCGATAGGCAAGTCTCCAAGTGGTGTTCGATACACTGTGGCTGCTGAAAGAGCACATTTTGGAGTGTAATAATGATGGGACGGACCAAGCAGGAAAACCCGAGAACTGAAATGGAATACCGAAATATCAGCATCATGTTAGGTAGCAAAAAGGGTTAGCTTTTCAGTTAAACGAAAGAAAAAATAGAAGGAAACTTACATTCTTGAAGGGTCTATGTTTCCAAATGCATAAGCAGCAGCTCGGCCCGAATACGAGTAACCTGCATGCCTGAAGCTCCAATGTCATAAAAACGAGTAGGAAATTTGAACAAATGGAGAAAGTTTATATAAAGAAGTAGAAGCATACGGTGCAATTACGCCTCCAACATCAGGAGATTTCTCCAGGGCTGCTTCTTTGAGCCAGCCCTCAAGCTCTTCATCGAGAAGTTTAGCTTAAAATGGCATAAAAAATTGTATTACTTGTCAGTGATATAAAAAACCGTTGAACTACTGGAATTGATACGAGAAATTCCATTCTAAGGCAGAAATAAAGCAGCAACCTTGAATTGGGGTTCTAGAGAATCACTGTCAGTAATGAAAAAACTGTTAAATGCTATAAAACACATAAGGGAGTCTGGGATGAATTCACTAAAAGGGGTACATGAAAAACACAATCTTGACCTGAACCTAAATGAATTTCACTATCATATAAGTAAAAACTACTAAACTACAAAAGCGGAATTCGAGACAGATTCATTTTGAAGGGTAAAAAAATACAACCTTGAACTGGACCGAAAGATACCAAAAAAGAAAAATGAGGCAAATTGACTTTACAGGTTAAATGAATAACACAATCTTGAACTGGACTTCAAGAGATCAACTATCACCGATACAACACCTCAAAACAACCAAAACAGCCAAATGAGACTATATCTTACAAGGGAAAACAGAATAATGCAAAATCGAACTTGGCTTCGAGAGCCATTATCATTAGGACATCAGTAGAACCTTTGAAGTTACTAAAACAGAATAATATGAAACTCACTTCAAATACGACCTTGATTCTGGGGAATTGCTTTGAGTGATACAAATGCAGTAAAACTAAACTACTAAATCAGCAAAATGAGAAAACTTGCATCAAAGGTTAAAGCAAAAGGAAGATCTTGAATGTAGCTTCAGGAGCATCACTATCAATGGTTAAGAAATAAAACAGAAAAAGGAGAAATTTCGTTTCGAAGAGTACAGAAAAAAGGAATGGAGGAGTTCAACTCATTTCATTTTCTTTTCTACATCAAATTTGGGAATTTTATACAGAAAATGAAAGATTCCTAACACAAAGTGGACTTCAGGATACTTAATCACAATTGAACTACAAAATCAGCAAAATGAGTCATTCACTTCAAAACGGTAAAACGAAAAAAACACCATCTCAAACAGAGCTTCAGGGCATTTTTAATTTCCCTAATTAGCAACTACATTAGCAACACAATTAAATCCCCAAAATCAGCTAGAAGCCAAATCACCTAGATCTAGAATTTCCACAGAATCCCAATCAATATCACTCGTTACACAAACACTTCATCGATTCACTTCAATCTAACCGAAAAACACAGAGAATTTCTCTTTCGCTTGAGCTAAAAGAAGAGAGCATTTCCAGAGATTTACGATTATCAGTGTACCAGGACCCAGCATGAGAGGCCCTTCTAATTTTCTCCATGGGTGCTGATTTCTTGATCAATTTGAAGAAATTCGCGATCCCGCAGAATGTCCCAATTGTAAGAATACAAATTTTGGATGAATAATCAGAGATTCTTAGCTTGAATGACGAAGAGTGCAGAAAGCAAAAGCGTAACAAATAAAAACACTGGACTCCTCTGCTGGTGTGGGTTAAATTAAAGTGCTTTTATGTTGCATGCTGTTTTAGTGCTACCATACTGTGATTCTGTCACGTGTCCACAGAGCACCACCTAATAATCAGATTATGGGCTGCTGCATTTGTTTTTCGACCTTCATGCTCAAATACAATCTGGTTTTCTTACTCTCTCTATGTCTCCAACAATGAGCTCCGTATAATCTGCCTTTCCCCTTTACACGCTTGAACTGCCCCCAAACAATCCGATGCTACTATTATATGCCAAAATCCCGCCTCCATTGAATAACATAAACGCTCAACAGTTCAGCGTGCAAAACAGAGAGACAAGGTCCTAGTGGAATTGCACCTGACATCATTACTTCACCAAACTTGTTCCTGACAATAGCAGCCCGATTTTTGACTGCATCAACATTTAGTTTAAAAGGCAGGAGGTTTCCATTTTTCACAGACCATTTCTTTATGCTCTTTTACAACTTCCTCTGATTGATGCCCGAGGGGCCTTCGAGAACTTCGAACCAAATGGACCACCTTCTCCATTTCATTGCCCTTTTCACCATGGGTTCTCT
>CAOJBJ011408303.1:0-12112 GCA_948291685.1 Euphorbia celastroides | reverse complement strand
GGCAAGTTTAGCTTGCGAATCCCTCTTTATTGGTTTAAGGTTAAAACCATCGCTCATAATCCTCATCATGGGGAGCATCTTTTGTTTCCACTGTGTGTCTTATAGAGGAGATTCCCCCTCTTCTTTTTCGTTTTGTATCTGTGGACTTGTGTGCTTGAGTTTCTATGAATTTGCTGTTTATAAAAAAAAAAAAATATATCACATAAATCCAATGGCCCGGAAAAAAAACAATCTCCTGTATAGCTACTACAGCAAGGGGCCCTCTATAGTATGACTGCTCGATACATGAAAATCACAGTAATCCCATTGAACCCACAGAATAAATTGATACCACCAACAGACTAGACACTAGGAAAAAGGCTAGTAGGACTGCTACGTCAATTTCGCCCTTTATTTCATAATCATGACTCCTCATATTATTGGTCAACTCTAGTTTTTTCTCTCTCTCACAATATGGACTCACTTGAATTTCCTTTGATTCAACTAAAACCAAAATGAAAATTCCTACGGGGTGCTAAAAGAGCTACAGTAACAAATCAAGCACTGATAGAGTCTAGTCTATACTTAGAATCCACTGCATCATCCACAAATAAGCTGCAACCACCCAGAATGAGTTGATTGTTTGATATCATAAAATTTTTAAAAAAAAAAAGAACATTAATCTGGACTGAAGTTTTCTGTTCAATGAAGTAGCAGAAGCTAAGGAGAAGAATAAGATGAACCTGCACTTTACCTTTTTATTGCTGAATTAAGAATTACAGATAATGGCTGGAGTAGTTCCTAAGCCATGCTGATAGCAATAAAAATAAGTTATTACACCACAAACGTTCACTTTTGTAATTACTAATTATTAATTGCTGATTACAAATGTTTAACCTTATTTATCTAATTCATTCTATTCTATAAAATATCGAATGAGAAGGGAAAGGGGCATGACCTTAAACTATGATTTCTCTTCATCTGACAACGAGCATGGAGGTCCAGGAACAGAATCAACAAAAAACTCTTCCACTGCAACAAGAATAAGGAAGGATTAATTAGGAATTAAAAAAAAAGGCATATAATCAAAATGTAGTATGAACATGAAAAGAATTTTCTGTGAAACTAGAATTTAATCACATAAATACAAGCACAAGCTAAAAGGATTTTTACGGGTCAAGCAAACACAGTAGATTCATTCAGCAGAAGTTTAGCACCATTACCTATGTCCTCATGCTCTGGAGAATCAAGCAAAATTTCTGAATCAGAGGGTAGAAATGGAGAGCTGGGATAGTTTCCTAAAGCTCCTAAATCTGCAAAAAAAAAAAAGAAAAGGGGATTCCAAATATGACTCATGTATCAGAACCTTCGAAAAGAAAGAAAAACATAAAAGATTTTCATAGTGATGTGGTACTATGGTCAATGATAAAGAACTCCAAACAACAGGGATAAAGCTAGCATCGAATCGACACGAGAGGAAGCAGAGAAAAATTAGTCAATGATAAGCATGCTAGACTTGAATTTTTTTAACATCTCAACCTATTCATGGGATAATAGCTCAAGTCCTGTTGACACCATGTTCTTCCTTAGACAAGAAATCTGCTCTCACTTTTTTCTAGAACATTTAGATGATCTCACTTTCTCAGTATAAGGATTCAATATAATACTTAACTTTACAAAAAGCATTCAACTGTGCTTCCATACAGATTACAAATTACATACCTCCCAAGTTTGATAAATCTTCTCTTAGATCTGAGAGGCTGAAATTCCACTGAATCTGATCTAATGATCTGGAACAGCCAACCCCACCATCTGGTCCAAGCTGTAATCCTTCTGAACTTCCCACATCAGATGTAAATGCCGTATCAAGTGCTGATGTGTCAACTCCCATTCCTGACATGTCTGATGCGGTGAAGGGGAAATGACCACTGGATGCCACAGAAGTAGGGCTCACAGGCATCTCAGACATTGATGACATTCCACTCATTGGTGGAACTACAGGATTCATGTCTGCTGTACTGTTCTCCATCATCATACTACAATTATGCCATAAACAATTTTGTTAGCCGCAATGAGAAGGATAAACTATGGAAATATATAATGTCAGTAAGCACCTCTTATTGCATCAACTTCACAAAAGTTGCATCATCATACCACACATAATTTGAAAGAGACTATAGTATACTGTAAAAATTTGCCACAAAAACCGGACACATCACAACAATAGATCTCTGAACATTACAGACCAATTTAATTAGACCCTTGTGAGCAGGAACAGATATGTATGCACATTCCACTTTGTAAAGGGCAGCTATATTTATAGTGAGCTGCGATGCCAATTAAAATACACAAAAAACGGCAAACAAGTCTGACTCAAATCTAGCTAATATTAAAAAACAGACTTTCAATTATAATTCACAAACCTAAACAGGAAGTTGAGAAATTCTCACCTGTTCCCAGAATTCATCCGGATAGGATGAAAATTCCCTGGAGCAGGGACTCCATTGACCACATGGCAGCTTGATATTCCACAACCCATTGAATCAAGGTGAGTCTGACCAGGAGCTGGCAATGGAGGTTGTTGTAGAACAGGATATCCCATACGTAAGTTGTTAACTGCACTGAAAAAAAGCTGTTATACACAGGCAGTTGAATTTAAAACAGATTTGGAATATTAAATAGTTAGAAATAATTTATAATTTCTCCATGCCTTTCTAGAAAATCATAACTTACCAGGCATTGGATGAATACCATTCTGTATGGGAGCCAATGGAACCTTTGGAGGTACAGGATACTTCATAAGATGATACTGGTGCTCAAGCAAATTATTAAACAAGAGAATTTGCTTCTTCAGTTGCAATCTGATGTAATAAGCCCTGAAAAAATCAGCATTTTCTTCTTCCAACTTCTGCCACACTAGAAAAGGAAATACGTGAAGTTTGATATCAGATAGAATGCGGCACCAGAGTAGAGTAGATAACACCGAACAAAGAGAAACTAGCAGATGACTAAGTGAATTTCTTGCTAAAAATAAGAAAATAAGGTCTGCCCTAGCAGATGCCTTCCATGGTATCACAGCTTCATTTGCATCCACGTCTCAAAAGGAATTGTTTGAATGAGTAATGTAAAATACTAAATATCAATTAAAGTTGAAATGGGGAATACAAGAGCATCTAAATGACAGTATAGATTGTCCAGAATTAGAGGCATACCCAATGTTGTAAATCCAGGATCAATCCTTGCACGAGTCAAGAGGGTCTTGACAACTTCTTCTCTATTCATGTATAATTGCAAGCAACGCTCAATTAGATTTTGGACCTAGAACAGGATTATTGGAGATCAGAATAAATGGGGGAAAGAAAATCAGATTGATGAATCTTTCATGTCTTCCACGCATGCTTCCCTCCGTTTCAGATTACAAGTCATATTTCGAAGATGCTTATTTTTCAAATTAAGTGTTATTTTCAGTTTCCAATACGCTAATAATAAACCTAAAATCTATTCCTATTTTTTCCTTATTTACTCTAACTTCGTAAGTTACAAAAAGGGATAAAAAGTGGCTTTACTTTTTAAGGGTATATTAGTATTTCTATTGTCTTATTTAATGTTGCCTTGGTATTGATAAACATGACAAAAATGACACATAATATGGAATTGAGGGAGTATAAAAGTAAAACAAGATCAATGCGCAAAAGAAAAATTATCTAAATGAGAATGAGAATGCCTAATATATAACAGACAGTAAAGGAGGGTCATGGCTTAGATAAGTGCATATATTTATTCTTACAAGTTCAATAGCTTAGATAAGTGCATATATTCTTACAAGTTCAATATCTTGGCGTGAAACCTTTCGGTTGTCATTGCTAGAGGCAGATACTGAGCCCGAATCAGCTACAGGAGCCTCTGCAGTGTGATTATTTTGTAGGTCACTTTGTGAGTCCTGTGAAATATGATTTGAGGACTGTATTTCCTGGGTGCTCTGCAATCCAAACAAAAGTTCCTATTCAGTGTATTATGACGAAACAAAAGAACATCGAGAAAGCAACAATTCCACTGTGTCCCTTGACTCAGTAATTAGCAATTGCAAGGTTAATAGCATGTCAGATTGTCCAACCAACACTTAAATACTAAAGCAACAAGTATTTAAAAGCCAAAAAGAAACTTGTGAAAAGAACATAAGCCATACTGAGTCCACTCAGCTGTATAGATTCATTGATATCCCTCCAAGAAAAAACATCATGAATAGTCTAGTGCCTTCAAAAGTTGAGGTGGTACGTGGGAGTATGCTTGATATATTGAAATTGTCATTGATTAATAGAACTAGCAAGTGCCACAACTTTTTTGTGAATTAGAATTTTTAGTGGCAATATATATTTAGGGATCCCTACATAAGGGGGTATAAGATAAAACATGCCCAAAATTAAAATTGAAACTCATGAGGATATGCCGAGAGAAGCAATTGTAAATGGAAACAAATAAAACATTCGTGAAGGATGAGGTGCACAAATGAATAGATAGTGTGAAGGAGCATCATAACGGCCTGTCGTAATACTAAAATTTCAAATATTTTCTAGCATAATGTCATAAAAAACTAACATAAGAAAAGTTATAATCGTAGCTGTGAAAAAGAATCATGTTAGATGTTCGGAAGGGTGTAATCAAAAGCAAGCGTGTGCAGCCACACAAATTACAGACCTGTGAGATCTTCATTCCACTAAAAGCAACTTGATGGCATTTCTTCAGCCCAAATCGCTCACTGCTTCTAAGGGTATGTCATCAAGTAAAGGGATAATAAAAGCATATGGTTCTCTAGCGGTCATCGACTGAGACAACAATCTATTAAAGCAAGAACCTGCGGGAAATTGTCAACCTGAAATTTGAAAAAAAAAAAGGTTCATCCATTCTGCAGAAACAAGAAACACAGAAATAGGATTTAAGCAATTCAAAGCAATTTGCACGCGCTTCCAATACACAAAACACATACTATGATTCAAGATGAACATGAATTTAGACATGTCATACTCAGCAAGTTTCTCAACCATATTAAAACTTCAACTGGAAACAAAAAGAACCTACAGCTGCCAGCCGCAATGTTGTGCCAAGTAAACAAATTATAAGGTGAAATCCAAATGAATCTTGTTCGGGCATAAATAATTCCCAAATCACAAATTCTAGAAGAATTCATCCTTCAAGTTGAATAAAGGCGTCATGTAGTTTCTTCTTTTTCCACACTTTATTTTTCACCAACAAACCAAATCTCATCACACATGTTATAACCTGAAGTCTTATCACTGGGTCCAACAATATGCAGGCAACTAACTAGTTGTTACTTTCATGGCTGATAGCTTTCTTTCGGAAAGACAAGAACAGCGTTCTGTTTGGTTTACAGATTAATAAGAGAAAGAACTTGTCCATATAATGTCAATTATAGGAATTTCTTGACAAGGTTAATACTGTATGAGATAGAATTTAAATCTAACACTCTTTATTGTCGTTGGGAAGTCAATCACATACCCTATAAGAGCATCTTCCGTACCAGAAATACCAGGCGACTAAATAGTCAAAAGTTAATCACAAAGCTCAACTAATTAACTGTTTAATTAGTTCTACTGAAGTGGAATTCAACAGATCTTCGTCCACTTAAATATCAATACCATAATTGTACAGTGATAGCCTTGAGAATAAAAGTATACTTAAAATAATGGAATCAATTGACAGCACAAGATTAAACAAATAGCTTCATGTTCCCCCCACTCGACCCAATAAAACTACACATGTTTTTTTAATACCTGAAAGCAATAAAGCGAAATCTTCATCTAAAAGTAAGCAAACAGTAAGATCTAAAAAGAAACGCGGAAGTACCTGTCCACCGAAACAACGAATCTCCAGAACTCCAAATCCGACGCAAATGCCAAATTTAATTTCGACGAATTAGGGATCCCAACCGCTCTCCAAAGCTCGGATTCAAGAAAAATCCAACACAGCAACAAGGAGAAACGAAAACTCACAACCAGAAGCTAAATTCAAAGCTTATGATACGCCGAAAGAGATTCAAACGATGTAATACAAGATATCGAGTTCTTTACACCAAATGAAAGAGAAAGAAAGAAAGGAAAAACGATGAGTAAGGTTAATGAATCATTGAAGAAGATAGACGCTGCGGTTCGTAAGGGTTACAGTGACATTACAGAGAGCAGAAAAAGGAAAAAAGAGAGAGAAGCCTGCTCTTACAACTAGACAAGCTCGCCAGTAAAGAAAAATATGGAAAAGGAATATCAAACAAACAATATTGTACGCTGGTATTTTGGCTTTTATACTTCCAAATTTTTTGAACTTTAATATATGGAAATATAATATTATTGTTCCAGTACGGCTTATTCGGCTTTTGCGGCGGCTTCATTTTGACTGCGCGGTAAAAAAAAATAGCGCGCGCATTATTATCGGCTAACTGTAACGGCTCTCACGGGGCTTTTGTGACTTGAAAATAATACAAAACAATTCGCACTCTAGAATACTCTTCTTTTAATCTACTTGGTATGATTGAATTTTGAGAACATAATGTTACTATAGCATGGAAAACAAAACAATATACTTTTATGATTGCAAAATTTACTGTTCAGTATACTATACACGTCATGGTTTTTTCTTTTGTCACCTAATGGAATTTGAATTTGGGCATTGAATTTTGGGTTTATTTTTGGTAATGGCATTGAGTTATACATTAAAACTTAAATGCATAACGTAACAAACTTGTAGTCAAACATGATCATTGGGTGTGCAAGGTACAAAAGACGATACATTCTCACAAAGATGTAAATCTTAGACATGTTGTCACAGTTGTCTACATATTTAGAAATTAATAAATTTTGGAAAAGTCTAATTATAAATATTCATTTAATTCTGCTTATATTTTGTTTGAATCCATTCATTCTACTTAGTTTCTTTTTTTATTGTCAAACAATACTGAATTCTGACTACTGTAATTGTTATCATTTCACCTCAGAGTTATTTCAATATTATTTCACGTATTCTAAAGTTTTATTTTGCAAGAGGTGTCCACTTAGTTAGGATATATAACTCCCATATTTAGATTAAGGTTTTTTCTTAAAAAAATATATTCATCTTTCACTCTGAACAATAATTGCACAACATTGCAATGTTCATATATATTATTTTTTTTCATGCGAGCTTGGGCTGGATCAAACTTTATTTCTATAGTCTTTAACTAAATTCATCTCATTACCTCGAGTTTAAATAAGCATTGTGGATCTCGAGCCCCAACTCATGTCTATTTACTATATAAAGTTGTCACTACAATAGAATGCAATCATAGCTTTGTTATTGAAAAAAGGTATGCATGTTAAAGGTGTTATAGTATATTCAAAGCAACTTTTACACCTACTTTTTCCATATTATAAGAAGAAATATATTATATTTGTGTAAGTTTACAGCATAGTTTATGATAGTTCAAAAAAGGTAACAACTTCCCAGAAAGAGCCCACAATAATAGTTAACAATGACATTATTAATTAGGTGTAAAATGGCAGGGAAAGTGGGATTTATAAATTCAAAAAGAACTGAAATATGACAAAAATCTCAGCAATCACAAAAGCTCAAGCTGTCGATTGTTGTTTTACTCTAATTACCATCATTATTGTTGTTATTATTATTCACGCATATGTCTTATATTTCCATTATTTTTTTTTTCATTTTTGGTCCTACCATAACAAAATGGTCCAGCTTGAAAATCTTTTTTCCCATCAAGCAGATACTTTGATTTTGAATTTCTAGTTTTTCCTTTACATGATTTTTTTTGGAATATTGATATATTATGATTTTTTTTGGAATATTGATATATTAGTTTTAATTACTATTATGTTCTCCTAGCCTGGACCACTCCTGCCCAAAATTATAGATGGATCCATTGATGTTTTCTTACTGATCTTGCTCTATATTTCAAAGCTCACTGTAAACTATCAAGTTTTATTTCTTTTTTTTTCTGCTTTTGAATCAAGTTACTCGCCTAATCAAATCGAGCTCGCTTGTGTAAAATATGTTTGAGCACTATTTTTGTATAAATATTTATTGAAACTCTTGAATTGAGCTTATATCTCAGTATAATTTGTCCTTTTTATGTCTTTTTAATTGATCAAATAATTAAAAATTAATTGTGGACCGAATTTAAAAATGATGTTGTAACTTCCATTTTGACCAAAATCGAGTTTAAAGTTCAAAAATATGGGTCAAGCTCAACGGATAGATACTTGTAGAAAAAACTTGAAGGAGTTTGGTGTGAACCTTGTGTAGTCCATTTAAAGAACAAATCTAATATCTCCTAGGAGAATAATTTATTAGCTTGAGAGTAAAACTTTAAACTTGGAATAAATTAAAAGTTACTTCTCATTTTAGAGCTTAAAAAAAATTATATCCATGAAACATATATATTTTCAGCAAACTTTACTATGTATTTGAAAAGTTAATTACGTTGTATGATTGTAGAATCCATAATTCACTTATCTCATATTAAGTTTTGCAAATGTAAAGTATATATTATTTACAACATTTTTATCAAATTTAATTATACACCATTGCACGTAGTCGTAGGAGGCGGAGAAGATGAAACAAATATATGAAACCGCAAATAAATCCAACTATCATGGACATCTCTAGCAAAAATGATTTATGCAGAATTTTTAAAAACATTTTGAAATTGTATTTTGCCTAAATTCATAATATTCAAAAAGATTATAATCTTTAGAATCAAAATACTTTAAAAAATATCGGATCCAATTGCACCCACAAAGAAAAAGAAAGATTCCAGGAAAAAAATGTGAAGCAATCAATCAACCATTACTTTGGATAGTGTGATTTAGAAAAATGTAACAAAGTAGGATTTAGTTTAAAATTGAGTTGTGAAAAATTACGTAGACGGTAGGATAACTCTTTCAAATTTATGGTTATGAAGAAACCAGTAAAGCCACGTCACACGTGTAAGGAGAAAGAGGATGTTTGTTTCCATAATCAAGAAATTAGAAAATAATTTCTGATTAATTAAAGGTGAGAGTATCAAATCCAGCAGTCACATTCGAGTGCCACGTGTCGGAAGCGCGATGGCAGATCGTGGCGCAGGCGTGGCCGTCAACAGCATCGGCATATTAAAAATTCCCGCGAGAGTGTGTTGTCAATCTTTGGCCTTTTGCAACACTTCCAGACGTTTCCACGCCGTTGATGTGATGGCAACTTTTAGCTTCACTTATTAAAAAAAAGCCATTTGGAAGAACATTTTATATGATATTTTCATTTTATTTCATCAAATTATATGTATCACTATCAAGACAAGATCAATTAATGTGGTTTAGAATATAAAAGTGGTTATACAATTTTTTATGAATAATGGCCATATTCAATATTATAAAGATTGGGCATATTTTATGATAACTTTGTTTTTTTTTTTATTTTGTTACCATCATAATTGGATTGAATTTCATCCCACTAATCCAATACAGATGAAAGACAAAGTAAAGTTGACTTTGAAAAAAATAAAGTCACCATAACCTTCATTTAAAGATTGAGTTTTGAAATCAGGGACGTGAACAAATCTGAACATTATTTTTTGACCATAAGTTATATAATTTCTCATCACGTTATATGTGTTAATTTCCATTTTGATGAAAAACAATAAGTGGAACTTATATTATTGGTTACTATGCTTAAATACAATCTAGTATGATACAAAAGCACGTCGTATGGTATACTATATATGAAGTTTGACAAGCAAGAAAGAACTTTCTACTTTTAGTTTGAGCATTCATATCAATTCATGCGTTGACACTTGCGATGAATGTAACTTTGAGGATGTCGTGACAATGTTTTATCTCCAAATGTTGAAAGAAAATTTCATGAATTATTTAGTCAATTAATGCCAATATATTTAAAGATTATCGATTTAACTGACATTCAAAGTTCCATTGCATTTAACTAACAAAACGTATAATCTAGTAACATTAGCAGCAGCAACAATATAACAATAACAATAATAATAAATGAATAAATGTGAGGGTAGCTAATTAATTTCAAAAAGTTTGCTTCGAATCCATCTTCTCGAGGCTAAATCACTAATACTGACAAATTAATAAAAAAAACATGCAAGCGCAGTGACTCGAAAATGAAACCGTGACAAAAACCAAATACTGTCTCTTTAATTTTGGATTAAATAAATTATGAAGTTTTTATTCATAGTTTACATGGGATTGTTTCAAGTTTTTTCGTGGTTTGATTTTGGTGAACGTAGACAACAAAAAATAGAGGAAGGCAAATAAAATCAAATTAGGGCGACAGAAATTAATTTGATGGATATAAGTTATGTGTGTGTTTGATAGAAAATTGTAAAATTGTTGCTTGCTTGTTCTATGCTTTTTTGACTGAGTATAAGTCGATCATGATTAATTAGAAGTAATTATAACTCTAATTAAAAATGGACAAGAATGAAGTCAAGTCCCCCTACCCGTCGAAGAACTAGCTGATCTAGCTAATAAATATGCAGTTTGGTTCGCAGACCTATTAACATAAGTAAAACGTAAAGACAAAAACTCCCTAGCTAGGTTCTTACAATCTGAGAAAATAAAACCAATGGGAGAACTAAAATCCAAATTATTGTTTAAAGCATTAACGACATTCAAAGCATATAGTTGAAGAATAACATTATTGAAATTGTTATCCTTTAAGCCAAGATAGTGCCCTTTTGTTGTTGATATTTGATTTGCTTTGTGTCTTATAAAGAAAAGATAATGATGGCATAAGATAATTGAAATGTGCTGTGTTGAACTATGTGTTCTTTACATCAAGTTATTTGCACGTGCAAATGTAAGAAAATGTTTAAAAAATGGAAAACAAAAGATATGCTGAAAATTTGGTAATTGAAATTTGGGGAGAACAAATTTTGATGCAACGAAGGCCAGCAAATTTACTAGCATCCAGAGCAGTTCATCAACCGCTTATCGGAGCCACATGATTATATAGGTTGCCATGTAAATTTTTCTTAAGTAATTTTTAAAACATCGTCATTTAAATGAGCAAAACCATTAATTTTCACTTGGCCTCACTATATAGTATATGCCTATCAGTTTCTATTTGTCTTCTCTAATATTCTGTTCATATCCCATACCCTGTTTGCAACGCCAATTTTAAGAGTGGGAATTTAGTGTGACCACCTAAAGTTTATATCTAAAATGACCCAAATTTATGTACTATTTTGTTTTGAATGTGAAACAATAAAAATGAATTAGATGAAAAATTTGTCGTTCAAAGCTCTATCTTCTTTTTACAATTAAATTATATAATATCATGTAAACTTCAATCAATGCTCCTGTTCACTTGTTATAATTAGTTCCATTATCTAGTAGATAATTGTAGTTAATTATCATTTTAATACAAATATAAACATACTAATTTTACTTAAAGGCCACAATACATCGATATGCACAGTGCATTATCTATAGTCTCAATGATATATGGACCATGCCCAATTGTTCGCGCTAGTTATAATGCTTTCTTTCCACTTTTCATTAAATTCTTACCATAAACTGATAGCCAATATATGGATGAAAATATCATAGCATGCATAATTCTTAACCACTTATTGTTTGAAAGAAAATCGCTATTGATATGAACACTACAATATTTTGAATCCAAAATATTTTGTTTTCGTCATTTCAATATGTGGATGAAAATAGTGTGGCATGCATAATTCTTAACTACTTATCAATTGAAAGAAAATCGCATGATATGTATCGATAAGAACACTTGAATATTTTGAATTTAAGTGAGATATATTATGGAATGAAATTCCCTAAACAATTGTTCTATCGTTGATTTGAGCCAAGCAAGAGGCAAACAAGTTGGGAAAACCAATAGCACAAAAGAAGAGTACATTTAAATGAGAAAGGTCAAGGTTTTGTTGAACTTATTATACGAATTATTGGTAAGGACCACTCTGTAACAAATGAATCCTATAATTCCCATTCAAAGCCACCAAACATGGTGCATGTTCAACATTTGCCTCTCAATGCCATTTTCCAGCCTATGGTTGGTTGGTATGCCAAATTTCCTTATTATATGGATTTTTATAGGAAAA
>CAOJBJ011407557.1:0-10320 GCA_948291685.1 Euphorbia celastroides | reverse complement strand
CCTCTTTCAGCCCCACATTTTCCACCGCCAAATCCCCAAACTACCCTTCTTCTATTTCTTCATTCTTTTCCCTTCTCATTTCCTCCCAAAAAAACCAAACTTTCCTTTGGATACTATCCAATCTCTAACCGCTGCAACAATGGCAACTGGATTGCTACGCAAGGGAGTTTCAATCGCCAGAGTTTCCTCCTCGCCGGCGTTCACCGCTCGGTTTATTCCGGCGAGGTTTCACGCCTCGGAAGTTGAGGCGCAGAAAGTAGAACCGGAGGCCTCGTCCGGTTCCAACATGAAGACCTTCCAAATCTACCGATGGAACCCCGACAATCCGGCGAAACCTCAGCTACAGGACTACCAGATCGATCTCAAAGAATGCGGCCCTATGGTTCTGGACGCTCTTATCAAGATCAAGAACGAGATCGATCCTTCGCTCACATTCCGCCGGTCTTGCCGAGAAGGAATCTGCGGCTCCTGCGCTATGAACATCGATGGCTGTAACGGTCTTGCGTGCTTGACGAAGATTCCGGCGGGATCGAATTCGACTATTACTCCTTTGCCTCATATGTTTGTGATTAAGGATTTGGTGGTGGATATGACGAATTTTTATAATCAGTACAAGAGTATTGAGCCCTGGCTTAAGAGGAAGAATCCTCCTCCTGTTCCTGGGAAAGAGATTCCTCAGAGTAAGAAGGATAGGGCGAAGCTTGATGGGATGTATGAGTGTATACTGTGTGCTTGTTGTAGCACTTCTTGCCCTAGCTATTGGTGGAATCCTGAGTCTTACTTGGGCCCGGCTGCTTTGCTCCATGCTAACAGGTAATTTAATGGTTTTCTTGTGTTCATTTGGTTGGTGTCGTTGGATTAATCTTGATTCAAGTATCTTGGTTTGTTAGCTCATTGTTTGGAGTGGATTGTTGTGTTGTGATTGCTATTGAACTGTGGTTATGTAGGAGCATAGGGTTAGTGTTGGGGATTGTTATTTCACGCCCCAGGTTAGTGTTGGGGATTGTTATTTCACGCCCCACTTTGATGCAGAACGCCCCAGGAATTTTCATCTTTGCCCTTCATGAATGGTCCTTTCTTAACTCTTCCTTTCCCTCATCTTCTCTCAAATCATAGGGGGCAAAGTTGTAACTTCCTGGGGCGTTTTTCATCAAGAGGGGGCGTTAAATAACAACCCAGTTAGTTTTTGATGGATCATTTGGGAATAGGAAACTTTATTTGGTGATTAGAATGTAGCGGTGATGATGCAAAACAGAATACAGAGAAGCAGAGAAATGATGTTTCTTTGAATTTTGAAAGGAGAATTCATAATTTGTGTTGTTGATTTGATTGTGCTTTAGCATTGAGAAGCTCAAGTGACCTTAAGAATTTATGATGGTTGCTTGTTTGGTTGATGACCGGTTAATGACCATTGCTTTGATGATGTGTAATCGACTTTTGCTTTATTATGTTAGAGTGAGCTTGCAGGTAGAAAGAGAGTTTGAGATTCTTGTGAGCGTATCTTAAGATGTCACACATATACTTCCTTGATAATTTCTTAAGAAATCACACTTACTGATGATCAGCTTCTGAGTTAGCAATCAGTTCTGTTATTGCTTTGATAGATCTTGATATGTTATGTTCACTGATGTAGATGTCTTAGTCGTTGTTTATCACCTTTCTTATTTGTTCAATGTCTTTCTTTGTTTTCTGCCATCATTTCTCAGCTCTTATCCTCAGAAAGACTTTGTTTCTGCAACATGCTTGTTTGAAAATAACTCTAGTTTTGTCTCACTTTCTCTCACTAGAGGACTCTTAAAATTGCATTTGGACATCTGATTTTCATTCTTGGAAATACATTGCCTATTTTAAGTTTATAATGTTCCCCTCTGATTTACTACCATTATGTTTGAGTTTTTCTTGCAACGTAACTATAAGCACTCAATTGTGGCAATGCGTAAGCTGGTTCAGAGAGCTGATGTTTATTTGTTTTTCTGGTTCAAACAGATGGGTCAGGGATAGCCGGGATGAATATACCAAGGAGCGATTGGATGCAATAAATGACGAGTTCAAGCTTTACCGGTGCCATACAATAAAGAACTGTACCCGTGCTTGCCCGAAAGGGTTGAACCCTGCTGAGCAAATCTCACATCTCAAGAAGCTCCAGCTCTCATAAATGTTTGGTTGAAAGAAATCTTTTGAGGATGCGTGATTGACTAAGTATTCTAGCATTCATTTTGCGAGAACCCTTCAACTCTATGAGAATAATTATGTGCATCCATTGTCATGTACACCCTTGTTGGATTGGAATGCACCATTTATCCTGAAAAATGTTCATATTACTTTTATCTCGTAATGATTTTCATGCACTGTTTGAAAATTCATGGTTATGCATTTGGTTGGTTAGATTAGTATGCAGTGTAGTGCTGAAAATTTGCAGATGTGATGGGTCAAGGAATTTCTTGCCAAAATCCTGGAACAATTGGTTACTGATTGCTAAACATCTTTTTTGCCTCTTTAATTGTTGAAAATTTTCACATTGGCCTGTTAATTGCAGTTGGGGTTGATTCTAGGCACATTCAATGTAGAAAAGTTGAAGTACATTTGCATACTTGAAAGTTGCATTGTTAGGCTCAAGCATAATTTTTGAATTGAAAAGATGCCTCTGGCTTGTTAACTGAGCTTAATTATCAGATTTTCGTTTAACAATTTGATTCTTTTATTCTATATTCTGAATAATGACATGGAATGAAGTGATCTTTAAAAAAAAGTGATTTAATAATGGCAGGAAACTACAGAAAAGTCAAAAGAGTCAAATTAAGCAACATATGTACGTACACAAACGAGCTGCAACTTGCAAGTTGTTTTAAACTTGGGCATCACGAAGCAGGACCAGAAAAACTTGCTTCCCAAACCAAGCTCACCATCTAACTCAATCCATAAATAGATACAATTCATCTGAATATTCCATCCCTCGGTCTTCATCTCAGTATTCAAAATGAAGAGGGAGGGATTCCAACAGGGCAATGAAAAACCTGGCCGCCGTTTGCATCTTGGCTGCAGTTGCAGGTGTAATGATAAGACCAAAGATACTCACAAGGTCAAATCTTTCGGTGTTGTTTCCAACTGTAGATTGATTACCTGGCGGGTTGTCGATGGTCGACCTTGGCTGTATTTTTCCGGGTTTTCTGCCACTGGGTTGTTGGATCATTTGGTTGATGACCGGAATGTGTTTGATGATGATGAAAATTGACGGTAGTTATGGTAAAACCGAATCATCTTGAAGCTGATAATGTTGGTTCTGATATTGAAGAGCAGACCATGTGCTTTAGTGACTGAACTGTGTTACTAATAAGCTAATATGTAACGATACCTCCTCGGCCTATTGTGCTTTTGTTGCTGCAATAATTATGATGGAAAATTTGTAATGTACCTTGCTTTTGCAGTTGAAAAATCCAGACGTCTTCTCTAGTCCGCTATCGTTATTCTTTTGGTTAATATGATCCTTAGCACTTATCAAATGCTAAAACGAAAATATGGTTTAAATTCCTTGAAAAGTGCTGTTCTTTAATTTAATCTTGGTCTAATTGGTCAAGCTCAGTGTTATTGTTCTGAGAGATACTCTCAATATTGTTCATGCTTCGCATAATTTTGTTATCTTTTTAACTGTTTATACAGCTTGATTTTCGGTTCATTCTCATTCATCAAGGCCTTGAAAGTGCAGAGCATGAATCTATACTGCAGCTTAAATATGTGTTTCAATGATTAGAGGTAAAAGATAATTGTTAAAATTCATCTACATATGAATCCAAATTAATGCTTCATTCACGGTACGACAATTAGTAACCAAGTTACAAATTAGCTTTACAACATCAATGCATCCCTAGTTAGTGAAGAGCACACCACTTCCACAAGCATCAGGAGGTGATTTGCTCTCATCTGTCACCCTACAAATCGAATATCTCACAACCGCCCAACAGTTGAGAAGCTGTCTTCAGCTTTTCAACACCAAAAAAATTTCAAATGCAATCCATTCTCCAGTAAAAAGCCGAACGTCAAACTTATTTTGCTCGATAATTTGGAATATTTGGAGAAGTATTCTCATGAGCAGTAGATTTGAGTCGTGATGCTAGAGAGCGTTCATTTTCATTCACTTTTCCCATTGAATGCTTAGAGCCGCCATTTCTGAAGGACGACTTCAAAAGTGGTTGAGCAGCGGTTCGAGCCATGTTGGGAAATGGTGTGCGTGATAGGTTGGGGGACTGATTCCAGGTCAATGGAACCTGAAACAAACAAGAATTGTAACTAAATACATAAAATAGGTTCTAAACTAGACTAAACCATCTGTGTTTCCAGATTTACCTTTTCCATTGGATCTTTTCTTGCTTCTTTGTAAAACTTGGGGAGCGGCCTCGCCTTGAAGCACAGGCTTTGGCGCAGTTTTTTGAGCTCAGCTTCTGCTTTCTCCTGCTTAATAGACACTCAACATTTAAGAATTGGAGTTATTAGTCACAAACGCGTCACATTTTATGTTTACCTTGAGTGTCGTTTGTGACTGCAATTTGTGCGCCTGATTCGAATTGAATTTCTCCTCAAGCCTCTGAAAAAAACATCATATGATTAACTTTTTCGAAAATATGGCTTGCAAAATACAAAAACAGTGTGTTTGTATGTGTAGGTGAGATAGAACCGGTGCTTGCCTCCTTTCTTCCAGTAGCTCGATCTTCGGTCCTTAATTTGAAAGGTGTGGATATGTTAGGTGATGGAGAATTGTTTTTCCTAGAACTCATGAACTTTGAGCAACTGCATTACACAAGTAATAGCCACAACTCATAAATTAATAGATGTAGTTAAAGTAGTATCTGATGTAATCTTGAAGTGTTCGGTAAATTACTCTGTAGGCAGAAAATGCCATTTCGAGCGAACCGATTTGCTTCCAGATGCCGAAGGGTGAAGAGGCGTTTTCGCCCTGAAATTTAAAGAACAGTAACATCACATATAAACGTCGATTTTTCTATGATGTTAATCAATTTATGTTATAAGAGGTACCTTCTGGTTTCTGATTGAGGTGTGACAAGAGTATGTTTAGATTCTTTTAGCACAGGTACCTGCAGTTTAGGGATCAAGTAAGTTCTTTTCAGCATATTATGAGTCAGTTTGAAGTCAACAACATCAAGAAAGGGATAACACACCGTTGTTGGTGTTCTCATAGGAGTTGAGCAATCTTTTGATGGCTTAGAATTCAAAGTGGCTCTTGAATTGTCAAATTTCCTGCTAAATGTTGGAGTTGTTTGACTAGTTTCTCTGGCTGGAGTGAAATTCATCGACTTGTGATTCGATTTTGGGGTTAATCTCCTTCTGTCAATGAAATCTGTAGCAGTCTTCTTGCTAATTGGCGTAGCATTGTTTTCTTTCTTGGGCCAAAGTGAAGCTGCTGGTTTAGCTGGAGAACATGGAAGCTTAGATGCTCTACTGGAATTATGCAATTTTGAAGAAGCAGCTGCCGGTTTCTTCTTGCTCACTGAAGCCAATTCATCTTTCTCAGTTATGAATTCCTGCAAAATGAAGAGATCAATCAATACAACCTGATGAAGTTCATACTTACACAAAAAGAACACACCGGGCTTGATTGTGCTTACCTTTAGTAACGGTTTCTCCGTCAATTTTGCAGCCGTAAATGTTGTTTCAGTTGGATCCTGGCCAAAAGATTCTACCTTTAGGCTGCTATCCACAGTTTTTCGGGTTTCATTACATAAATCAATCACTTCCTCCTTCTGGCATTCGGATTCAACTCGCCATTTTTCTCCATTATCATCAACTTGCTCATTGACCACGAATTCGAAGTTCGAGGCTGAAACTCCAGATTCTTGAGTCACATTATCTTGTGCCTCAACTTCAACAGCAGATTCATCATCATTCTTAGCAGCAGCAGCATTTGCCTGTTCAAGCAAAGCTACAGCCTTTCTAGCCGCAAGATTCCTATAATGCGCCTCAAAAAAAGCTTTCTTCTGGGCAACAGAGCCAGGCCGGGCAAATCTCTCCGCCTCCTCAACATACCGGTTACTCGAGAAACTAGACCATTTGTCCCAAGCCAAAGACTCCGACACAAACCTCCCAAACGAAATCGACTGCGTTAGACTATGCAGAGCATTGCCCTGCAACAAAAAGATCCAATCTTTACACCAAATCAAAGAACCCAATTACGAAAAACGGCTGAATCATTGAAAAAGAAACGCAATAATTGACCTCAATGGAGTTGCCCTGCAATAGGCCATTACAATCACAATGATTGCAACAAAAAGATCCACTCTTTACACTAAATCAAAGAACCCAATTACGAAAAACGTCTAATTATCGAAAAAAGGCGGTAATTGACCTCAATGGAGCTGTCGCTAGGCAAGCCAGCAACATAGGAGAAGGGCTGCTGCTGCATGAGACAAGTGGGTTCTCCCATGAAACAAAACAGAAATCTTCCAAAGTTGAAGCTCAATGTTCCAAATCAAAAGACGATAAGATTATCTAGAATGGGTGTTTTGAATTTAAATTTGAAACGCAACGGGAAATGGGGAACAGTAATGAAGGGTCCATGCCGTTGGCAAAAAGCAAGCTGGGGTAATCTTGCTTTTGTCGGACGTGGTGGGGTCGCTTCTGTTCTTTCTGTAATTGCACAAATTAAAGTGGGAAAAGGTGTAATCTTTTTGATTATAAAGAATGGTTGCGGGGACCGATAATTTTAATTTTATAATTTTGAGTTTGAATTTGGAGAAGAGAACAAAGGGGTTCGAAGCTCAAGATATACGGTCAGCAGAGTGTCGTCTACGACAGCCTCGGAAGTGGACTGCAACTTGTTGGGGACAATCTCCAATTCCATATCGTGCATTCAGCCATTGGCTAAAAGTTTAAGAGATTTTGTCACATTTATGTTGTTTTTTTGTTTTATAAGTCTTATAAATACGATCAAAATTAATCTTTTTAAGTGTAGGGTAATAGTTATTTTTCATTATTTTTATATTTTATTTATATTTAACTTTCAAACTATTAATGTCTTTTACATATTACTTTAAATTCTCTGTGAGAGCCTATCCACACTAATGTCAAAGATATTTTTAAAAGTTGTTCTCACAATATTTTCATACAATATTATATTTGAAATTTAAATAATATATTTTGGCCATTCATATTAATAAATTGAGAACTTTTAAAATTATTTTTCAAATTGTAATTTTCTGTTTTTTAAAAAAACTGTAATATAAAATTTCAAAAAAATCAGAGTCACAAAACAATTCCAAATAGTTTGTCATTTTAACTTTGCTTTTATAATTTAAAATTTAAATATAGCATTGGAATTCCTACTATGCTAAGTTGTCTTTTGAATCTAAGCAACTGAGTTATAATTACGGTCTTCCAGTAACTTTGTAAATAGTTTTGTTTATGTTTATTCCGATCAAATATCTCACATTTTTTTGTAGTGCTTAAATTATTAGAATGTCACTATAATCGAGTTGAAGGAGATATGTCAATGATGCACTTGTTGGGCTTATCAGTTGATTCAGTTCATTGGTAGTTTCAGCTCTAGTTAGTGGTTGATGTTGTTACAAAATATTTTGAGAATCATATATGCAGGTCCCATGTTTCAAGAAAATTTGTAAAATTTATTTATTAGACTGGAAAATATTTGATTTTATCGTTGTAGTTGTTTTGATTCATTTTATTCAAAATTGGTAACCTTTATCTGAAATGTTGGTTTTACGGTAGGTTGTGTTTACGACATAAAAACATCGCTTAAAAAAATTGTTTCTTTAACCAATTCCGCGAGACCTCACATATACGGCGCCGTATCGTTGAGTCCAACAGCGCCAACAGATAAACCCTAGTTACAGTAACTCCAGATTTCAGAACAACAAAACCTGAAGCTCTGATATTTCAATTGAACAAAGAAGACGGAAACTGATGGATGCGACAGAGAAGAAGATGAAAGGAGGGCGCGAAGAAGAGAAGGAAAAATCCAAGGATTCCGAAATATTTGCGTCTTGTTCTTTCTCTAGCCTCGGCCTCCATCCCACTCTTTGCAACGAGCTCCGAGGTCTCTCTCTTCTTATCTCTTGCTCTTTTTGAGGAATTTCATTCATTTGAATTTGGGGTTCTGATTTTATGTGTAAACAGAGAGAATGGGATTTGAAGCTCCTACTCTGGTACAGGCTCAAGCTATTCCTGTTGTTCTTTCTGGACGCCATGTGTATCCTTGCATTGTTGTTGCAATTTTTGGACTTTTTGTTAAATTGCTTCATTTTGTTCCTTCTTAATGTGATAAAATGTAGACTTGTTAATGCGGCTACTGGCACTGGAAAAACTGTGGCGTATTTAGCTCCAATTGTTCATCACTTGCAAAGCTACAGTCCTAAAGTTGAGCGTGCTCATGGAACTTTTGGTATTCCCCTTTTCTGAGTCTTCATTGATGATTCGATCCAATTGAACTTAAACTTGAATTGAGTTTGTGCTTGCTTTGATAAATTTGTTCCTTCCTTTCATATTTCTTTGTTATTGGTTACAGCGTTGGTCCTTCTGCCGACACGTGAGTTGTGCTTACAGGTCTATGAAATTCTGCAGAAGTTAGTGCACCGTTTCCACTGGATTGTTCCAGGTTATGTGATGGGCGGCGAGAACAGGTCAAAGGAGAAAGCTCGGCTGCGTAAGGGTAGGGCAACTTTTTATCTTTATTATCTTTTCTTTAGCTAGAAGGTGCCCATTTTTTCCGTCACTTGTTTCATTGAAGTGTGCAAGTTAGGGTGGTCTTCCTAGCAAGATTATATCTCAGGCTAGGATGGTCGTGATTTTGTGCACCTAAACAAGTAGCTTATTTCTAAAGATTTGCTAGTCTTTCAAATGCATAATGCTTCTTGGATATTTTTATTTCTTTTTCCCTTTAAAATGCTTTAGAGGTGACAATATTTACCTTTGCAACTCTAGTGCTTGCTTTCAGTATGGGTTGAGCTCGAGGGCAGTAGTTGTCGTTTCAACCTATTTTTGTTTTTGCTACATCCACAAAAGATCATTTTACTTATTGAGTACAGTAGTTTGAATTATAGCAAAGCCTTTCCGAAATAGCTCTATGAATTCATTTTCTGTTTTGATATAAGTAAGAAATATCGCATGCCTCTCATTTCAGGTATATCTATTCTCGTTGCAACTCCTGGACGCCTTTTGGATCACTTGAAAAATACATCATCATTTGTGCACATAAATCTACAATGGATAATCTTTGATGAAGCAGATAGGTAGGGTTTTTGATGTTCATTCCAGTTGATATCTGTTGTAGAAGTTGCGCAGTTTCGATGCATTTCTTGACCCTTGCTGAATATGGTTTCAGAATTTTGGAATTAGGATTTGGAAAGGAAATAGAGGAAATTCTGGATCTTTTGGGCTCTAGAGTAACTGGATCTTTTGGCAAGGGAAGTAAAAGTTCCAGCGCAAGCAATCATCAGAGGCAAAATTTGCTATTATCAGCAACCTTAACTGAAAAAGTAAATCATCTTGCTAAAATGAGTTTAGAAAACCCAGTTATGATTGGTCTTGATGGCATTAAGATGCTGCCAAATCCTTCACATGATAATAGTGAACCTTCACAATCTGACTTGGAAGACGGAGACTATAAAGTTCCAGCTCAGTTGGTTCAGCAATACGTGAAAGGTATAAGTTCTTCATTTTTTAACCTTTTCAGCTGTTTTAGTGAATCCTTCTGAATTTTGGTCAATCTTCTGTGTAGTGCCTTGTGGTTCACGGATCGTGGTGCTTCTTTCTGTTTTGAAACATCTTTTTGACAAAAGACCATCCCAAAAGGTACAGTACAGTCACATTTCAACTTCTTCACACTTCATAATTTACTAGCTCATCTTTTTGCATTCTAATTTACTTTCTCTATTTACAGATTGTGGTGTTCTTTTCAACATGCGATGCAGTAGATTTTCATCATTCCTTATTAAGCCAGTTCCGCATGTCATCTGATTCACAATCAGAAGCCGAGACCAGAACAATGTTCTTGAGATGCAAAACTTTTCAGTTGCACGGGAATATGAAGCAGGAAGATCGCAGAAACACGTTCCAAGCCTTCAAAACCGAGAAATCAGCTCTTCTTTTGTCCACAGATGTTGCTGCTAGAGGCTTGGATATTCCCGGCATCAGATGCATTATACAGTATGATTCTCCAGGAGAGGCTACTGAATATGTTCACAGGTTAAATCTTCTTTCCCTTAAGAATATGAGCATGCTTGGACTTGAACCAATTGCTGGTTGATTTGACTGTAAGATAATGCAGGGTTGGTAGGACTGCTCGATTGGGCGAGA
>CAOJBJ011406515.1:0-17299 GCA_948291685.1 Euphorbia celastroides | reverse complement strand
GAGAATGCTGAATCTGAATCTGAAGAGGAGTGATTGCTGAGAGGGTCGATCGGTTTGTTGCTGAATAAAGTGTGTCGTGTCGGTTGAGTTGTGTCCCGTGTTCTTGTCGTTGTGTGACTTGTGTCCTGTTTTTGTTTTTTTTCGTTTTGTTGTGTGGTGTGTAGATCGGTATTGGTCCATGTGTTTTACTGGTTTAATTTGGAGGTCTGTTGCATTTCTTTTGATACATTTGTTGCCGAAATTGTCTGAATTTGCCAGTTAATTTGATGCAGTTCTATGCTAATGGTGATCACTAGAATAAGAAAGGTTACTGCACCAAACATTTGTGAACCGAATTAGCCATCATGTGTCAATGTTGCAATTTGTGTCACACACATTGTGTGGTTATGACTTCTCTGATGGCTTTTCGAGAAAACGCCAGAGATATTGAAAGAAAGTTCTGAAACAGGTGGGGGATTGTTTAGATTGAAATAGCTGTCATCGTCGATGATAGTGAAAAATATGGTATACATATTTTTTGAATGTATATTTCTCAATAAACACGTTATGATAAGACCTAATAGGTTCAGTGACAAGATCACCAAAATATAGAATATTCAACATATGAACATGGAACTAAATAGTAAAAGATTTCTCATGTACTCAAAAGGTGTAGAAGTTTCTCTTGGTTGGATTTAAATTTTTTAAAATATATTAATGATATAAATTTCCGTATGACATGAATTATGCTTGATAATAATAGTAGTAATAATAATGTGAACATAAATGGTCATGCTTTTTAGTTACTTTATATTATTACAACTAGTATAATCCATGTGCGATGCGCGAAATAGGTTTTTCTGTGAATAAATTATTTTTTTAAATAATGAATTTATGAGATACTTTAATTAATATATATATTTGACGGATAATTATAAAATTTAAAATGTAACAAATAATAATATATCTTCTAATTACATTTATATGAATTTTTTTTATTACTTTAAAATTATAAGAGAATATTAACATGCAAAAGCAAATTAAATCAAATTAAAGATATGTCTTTGAATTACATTCTTTATAATTCATTTTATTATGACCTAAAAATGATATAATTGTATTGAGTGATATAAATTATTCACACAATGTTACAAATTTTGGACCAAATTTGCTTCTGTAATACTTGATTAGTCTTTTCTTTTAATTTTGAAGTAATAAAAAATTAATTTAATTCTACGTAATCGAAAGATATATATTTTAATTTGTTGCATTTTTTATAATAATATATTCTTAATTTGTTACATTTTTTCAAAGAGATTATTATTCTTTTTTACTTTTTATTCCCTTTTTTGACATTTAGAAGATATATTATTAATGAGTAGAATTATTAATGGTACACCTTGAGTTCTTGAAGATTGTCAATTGGAGATCTTATTTTTTATTATCGTTTTTTAATAATTGTTTGACATACTGAATTGGATTGATATCATTCAACGAATTAAGTTTCTACATAATAAGTATTTTTAATTTTTTTGTAGGGATAAATAATAATGAAAAATAAAAAAAACAACATACTAATTAAACTTTGTGTTGATTAAAAGGAAACCTATTGACGAAGAACAATATATGAAAAATAGATACTATTGAGTAAACTGGAAAAGCTTACATATTGAGAATGAAAAAAAGAAAGAATAAATTTTATATTAACGTAACATTCTTAATAAATAGACCTGTATACAACAATCACAAAATAAAATATAAAAATTTAATAAATAGATAATATTGAAATCTCTAAACATCAAAATAAATCAATATTGTGATGTATTGTAAATTTTTTTTTTAAATTTCAATTTTAATACAATACACAGGAGCAAAGACATGCTTACATTATATCTATCCTTATCTCATAAGTTTTTGAATTTGGCGTGCACATGGTTTTTACTAATTTCATAATTTTAAATTTTAATAAAATAAATAAAGCTTGTCTTATGAATTTTAGAATTTTGAAATTTTAATTAACTAATTAAGGAAAAAAAAAGTAAATTAGGATTTCTTTGCTTTTAGTAATATATAGATTTTTATGTAAAAGATAGCTAAAATTTTGACTCAAAAGAGTGGATAGCATTTTGTTACTTGAAAACTAATATACTTTTGAACAAGTAATAATCATTCAGAAAGAGTTATGGAGTTGTTACCTGTATCAATTAATTCAAAAAGTTTCTTGTTAAGCTCCACGAGCAGTAAACTCCATAACTCTTCATGAATAATTAACCTAAATGTATAAAAATCAACACTATGGTGTTTGCATATATAAGACACAGAATCTTTTCACTGAGTTATCAATAACGGTTGTGATTACAATTGATTTGTATCGATAACTTTTATCTCTAAAAAAATTAAAAGTATGTGTAACTTAAGTCTTAATATTCATATCCAAAAGGAAAAAAAGATGTCATTTGGAATTTAAAAAAATTAACTAGTGGCATGCCTAAGAGTATGGTTTAATGGTTATTAAATATGTCTAATGCAATGATAAAATAAAGAAATTACATTCACTTTTTTAAGGTAAAAAGAGGTGATGTAATTGCATTCTGTTTTTGAAGTATTTTCTAGTTTTGATTAATACGTTAAGTGCAATTTCCAGGTGGTTTGATGCGTTAAATATGCTTTACCTCTCAATTACTTTCACCTTAATTTTACTTATAGAGCTAATATAATATATGGTTTAATTAGTTTGATGATTTGTCCATATCCAACCTCCACAAACAACAAATCTTTCTTTCTTTTTACCTACATATAGCGCACTTTCATTGAAAGCAACAAATTATACAGTTAATTGTCAAAATCTTCAAAGAAATAGATAAATTTAAAGATTTTAGGTTGTATAAAATGATGGCTTAACAAATCATAAACCAAATAAATAGTTAGGTTTGGTTAACATCAAACACCAACTAATTATCTTGTCCAGTTAGAAGCATACATCTCCATGCCTGATTAGTGTTTAAAAATATTTTAACTGTTGATATTGGAGAGATGTAGTTATAATATAGTAGTATGTCAATTGCTTCGAAAGTTGAGTTAAACCCACAATTTTGCCACATTTTCCTTTTTAACTGTAAAGTTGTGAGGCCAATGACTTGCCAACGATTAAATTGAAGGCCTTCGTGCTATTTTCTACAATCCGAAAACTTTTAAACCGGAGTTCGTAAATATTATACTTGCACTTATTTTTTAGAAATTGACAGAAAGCAGAAATAACAATCTAAACTTGCTTTAAGTAGGAATTATTGGAAAATGTAACCAAATTTGTTTGGTACTAATTTGATAATAGTATTACATTTGAAGAATATGTGTTAAATTTGCTATTAGTCTATGATTCTACAAGGAAAGAAAAAGAATTAATAAGTATTGTAGCATCTCTAATCTCTAAGTAATGTTTTTGCTTCGAGTTTTATAAATGATTAAAATGGTTGTCATAATGATTTACCTCATAAAGAGTTTGTCGTGTGACCGATTTCGCGCATTTGTCGTATTTTCTTCAAATTAGCTTAAATTATCTACTATCACAAACTTCAAATGAGCTTATTATGGTTAATTATTTCAATGGCAACAAGAATATTTTTATGGGGTATGTTTAATTTATGTCTATATTTACTTAATTCATATGGATTTTCCATTTAGTGCTGGCTTATAATAATTTTAAACTCATTTCGACCGAAACTCGTCCAAGGATGAGCCCTAATTTTAAATTTTACATGTGCAAAACTATAAAAGCTCTTTTGACCCTAACTATTATGTGAATTAACATTCTTTCATACTAATTTAAGTTAGTGATTCTAAATTATGGCTTAGGCTCAAATAAAACCCAATTACTTTAACCAAAACACTTAAATTTCTAAACTAAATATTAAACAAAATGTTACTGATAAAATATATCAAATGCTTGAAAGAATGAAGACAAAGTGATGGTAGTGCTAGTGAATGAAGGACCCATAGTATAGTGGAGAGACGGGGGCTTGTCCCATCATTGATAAGGTGATAGAATATATACTATAATGTTCTTAGTTTATGTAATTTAATCCAAAAAGTTCATTAATGGCTCCTATATTTTAACTATAAAGTTATGCCATTATTAAAAGTATCTTCCCTTCCCAATTCTCAACTACCTCTCTTTTTAATGCTGGTCAATTTGATGCACAAAACATCTCGCACTCACATCAAATTAAAAAAAAAACTAAATTCTTAAAAGTGAATTATAAGCAATTTACTCTCACATATCAATATAATGTAAAACCATGTTTTATAGGTCACACAAAAACGACTCTACTATTACTTTGAAATACCCTCCAAACCCTCTCTTTCTTCACTAGAAATAAGAATTCTCTCCTTAAATACATTGGACCTCTTCTGTGCTTCATCTCTTTCTAACTCAAAAAATTTGAACTTTTTTGTTGATCTTTAAATTTTAAATTTGATGGGTTTTCCTCCAACTTCTCCAATTCCTAATAATACTCATCTTTATCCTCAAGCACTTCAATTGAAGCTCTATCAAGCTTTCATATTTTCAATTCCAATTCTATTCTCAATAATTCTTTTTCTTTTGTTCTATTTGTTCTATCTTAAGAGAAGAGCTACTTCTTTCTCTTCTCCTTCTCAAATTCTTCCTACTTCTGTTCATCAACCAACTCCCCAATTTCCTTATGTAATTCTTCTCTCTTAATTTTTAGTTTAGTCTTGTTTTCATGAGATATTTTACTTTCAATTCAGTTGGTTTTTGTGATGATGATCCTTTGTTTATGTTCACAATTACAGGTTTGTCAGATTGGTTTGAAAAAAGAAATAAAAGATAAGCTCCCAATTGTGTTATTCGATGAAGATTTGAGGACAAAAGAATCGCAGTAAGTTCCCACATTTCACTAATTCTTTTTGGTGTATTATTAGTTTTTAGTTATATTCAACAAATTATAATTATTGGTGCATTATCAGAAATAATATATTTGGTATAAATTTGCTAAACAAATACATGTGGTCATATTGTAATAAACTTTATTTATTGCTATTATTTGCAGCAGTATTTTGATATTTGTTGCAATATTTTCAAGCCAGATTTGGATTAGTTGATGAAATTTAGTTTAAAATATAAATTATTATTATTATTATTATTATTATTATTATTATTATTATTATTATTATTAATAATAAAAAAATTAGCATTATAATGGCCTATATGCCGTTCTATGCATATATACTCCAAAAAATGAAGGCATTAGAACCTCTTATTGCATCCGCAAATTAATGAATTTCCTTGTATTCAGTGAACTTTTGTTGACAAAGTGTTTACTTGAATGAGCTTTTTTCAAGATTCCGCAGAAAAGAACGTAAAAAAGCATAAAAATATGCACAAAGTGTAAATTTTTAGTCCATAAAAACTAGTATGACCTTTTTGAGGTTCTTTTTAATTACTTTATGGATCATATGCACAACAAATAACAACCTTATAATCTAAATCTCGAATTTTCTTCCATGACAATCATCTAATGATTCCAAATACGACTCAAATATGAACCGTATTTAAATTTAGTGTGACTAACGATTTTTTTTATTGTTCGGAAGATGTTGTGTTTGTTTAGGGGAATTCGAGATGAAAGAAGAGTTGCTTCAAATGCCGAGCTGCAAACATGTTTTTCACATTGAGTGCATACATCATTGGCTTCACACAAACACGACATGTCCACTTTGTAGATCTTTTGTTGTTCCAATCACAACAAAATTCGAGAAACCTGAAGAATCTATTGAATCTAGTCAGCCACAGATTCCATCTTTAGAACTACATGAAGATTCAAGCATCAGCAGCACAACAGAACGACAGATCGATGAAAGTGTTTCTTCTTCGAATCGAGAACCGGTTGATTTTCATGTCCGAATACAATAGGTTATAGATGAACAATTTTCCCTTATTTTTATCTTAAGATGAAATAAAACTATATAGGCAAATGTATACAGAGAAGTTCTATCTTCATTTAAGTAATCTTTTTTGAATATCACCATTTTTTGTGGAGGCAATTTTGAGAACTGTTTAAAATTCCTGAAATTGATTTCAATATGCTATTATTGCTTGTGACAACCCTTATTATTCTTTTATGCTTTTGAATCCAATATAATTCGAAAAATTTTACAGTTAATTTATGTTATATGAATGTGAATTGTAAGAGGAGAAAGTGGACATTTGTCAACCAATTCAAGTTTGCATTGACAGCTAAAACTACATTAACAAAAAGTCGCACAGGTTACTATTCAGTCTACTATTAACTATTAAAACTCAGTTCTTTTCAACTTATTTTTCATTTAATTCATTCCGGTTTAATATTATAAATTTAAATATACGATACCACCAAAGTTCGTTCATGTAAGTTACATTTTCCCAATTCAATAACTCGAAAAACGTTTGGATCAACTAGAAAAGAACTCCCATAAAACTCACTAAAAAAAACTACATTTACAAAGCAAATATATTTACAGACTTGATAAAAACATATAATCCAATCTCAAAGCTACCAAAAGAAAACTTTACATACTAAACCCTACAGTTTAGTTCCCACTGCTTTAAATTCAAGTTAACTGTATCTTTTCATAGTCTCCTTTTTGGTAGTTAATCAGCTCCACAATAAAAACAAGATGTATATTTACAGACTTGCTACTTTGAACTCTACAATATCCAAAAACACACACAACTTGCAATAAAATTTACAATTAAGGCCTAAAAATTAAAATTTCGCCCCATATTTGCTTCAATTATCAGCAGATTCTGCACTTATAAAAGTTCCATCTCCTTCAATTGGAATTTTACTTCCAGCATTCATCTTCTTCACATCTTGGCTCGAACATATAAAAATTCTCCTCACCATGTTGCAGAACTCACTGTTTGATTGCAAATTTCTCATATTAGATTAAAAAAAAACTTTTATAGTTAATCAACCATTGGTAAATCATAAAGTACTTACAGCCATGGATCATCGCCAACAAGCATCATATCCCCTTCATCATCAGTATAAACAATTTCCCATTTATCCCGAAGATGAAGCTGCCCTTTGATCTCGAACATCTCCTCCAGTTCTTCTAGAAGCTGCTCGTACCCTTTTATTGTAGTCAAGTCAATGGCACGACCAACTGCAACACCTTGCATCTGAACCTGTTGACACCGAAAAGGAACTAGTTACATCATGTTTTATGTAAAATCTTCAGAGAGAAACTAGTTGCTTTATGTTAGTTTCAATACCTTGGTTCGAGTTCTAGTGGAAGCACAATTTTGCCTGTTTTGAACATCCTTTGGCAGTGCTTGTGGCTGTTCCAGTTTCTTCCCTTTTGTCATATCAGAACTTTTATCAGGTCCTTCGGTAGTAGCATTGGTTGCCTTTTCATTTGGAAGGGAGCTATTTGTATGGTTCATGAGCTCAATACCGAATAATCTATAACTAGATGGAGTTTTTGGGGTAGAATGGCTAGGCGAATTTAGATCGGTCTGCTTGTGATGCCATAGAATGTTGTAGTTTTCGCTCCTTTTGCCTTCACCCGAACCACCCATTTGTATTTGACCGTGAGACTGAGTCAACTTTGAATTCCATGGAGTCGATGCTGTTGAAGATAAATCTACAAAGCAAAACAAAAATTCAGCATTACCAACTTATATGCTAACAAGAAGCTAAAAAACAAAGAAAAATTTATTTACCAAGAGTGGGAGTTTCAATCGGTGGACGGGGCCTTTTGTTTTTTGATACAACTACTTGAGCCACGCTCGATGAATTTGAAGCCACGAATGGTTCTATTTCCCATGGTGAAACCCTATCAGGCCTGTGGATAGATACAGGTTCATCCCATTGAACCTGAAAATACCAAATAAAGCAACACAGAAATCATCGTTACATGTCACAATGAAGACTTCTAAACATAGTGATAAAGTTAACTAAACCGAATATTTACTTTTAGTTCTCTCCACTTCGAATTTTCCCAATGCAGCGAAAAATCTTCAACTCCCACAATAGTTCCCGAAAACCTGATCAATCAACAAGCACGATAATCATAAAACCCTTCATTGAAAGATCCTAAATGTTAAACAAATAAATTTAAGAAATTTTTATCCCACCTCCTCTCAGGGGAATCTTCGCCTTCAAACCTCATCTTGAATCGCATTCCAACAGCGTACTTATTGTTAACCGCCTCCAAGTACTTGTTCAAGCCAATGATGAATTGACTTGTTCTGATAAACAACAAACATACAAAAGACCTTAAAAACTAATCCAACAAAGACACATTGCAAATCGATACAAAAGATGCAAAGAAGTTCAACCTTGGCTTATAATAGACCACAAAAAGGGTCTGAGTTGCAACGGCATGAGATGCAGTGGCTAGCACCCCTAAGTGCATGCTCTGACTCGAAATCACAGATGATGGCATGCTGCTCTGCTGGCGAGCAACACGTCTCACTCCAACACGCAACTCACCATTCTCATCCCTGGAAATCAGTTAATTCAGTTAAGAACTTCGACCCTGACCATTAGATCCTCTTGAGAAGCAAACAAACAAATAACAAACCTAAGGAAAACAAACGAATCCCCTGCTACTAGTCTCTTAGAAGTAACAAATGTACTCCACCCTGTTGTTAGCAAGTGCCTCCGTGGTTGCCCTGTTGGATTCAAACATAGATCGAAAAATCAAGACCAGCAACATTTGTAGATGAAATAAACTAATTAATTTACCTCTGAATATGTGCTTGAACCGCCATTCATAGCCATGGAGATCCTTAGCAACCAGTTCCTGTGTTGGAGTTTGCTGAGTCATATCCTGCAGAAGTGGCAAATACTAAATTACAAGTCGAATCATCTAATGATCGAAAGGGGAAACTTTAATTATTGGAAAACAAATGAAGTACCAATGGGGGAAGGCACTCGGTAGCATGCTTACGAAGAACAGAAAACCCGCCATGAGTGCTTGTGTCAGAAGCTGTTAAGACCTTGGAGAATGAATGAATTGTTGGACGTTTTGATGGCTTAACTGGGCATGGATCTGGACTAGTAGGCTCAGATTGCTACAACATTTTAAGTCAAAATAATCATCAAAATTATATTCCCAGCATTACAGTTTTTGTAAAAAAACTGAAAAAAGTTTGGTACTTACATCTGCTTCTGGCATCAAAGTTATCTGTGCATAAACCTCATCGGTCTCTTGTTCAGCCTAAATCATATCAACAATTACAACAACTAAGTTTGATAACTTGTACTATAACAGGAATTTATTGACATAAACTAATGAAATAAACACAAAAACCTAACACAACTCAATTGAGCTCACATAGAGTGAATTAGCATAAATCAATCAGAAACTCTGAGATTAGAGAATAAAATACCAGTAGCTGAATGTTAATAACACGACACAGAATCTTTGATTGCAATTTGAATAAAGGAACTCGTTGATTCAGTTCCTGATTCGTTGATGCCTCCAACTGCAAACCACCCAAAATTGGCAACCAATGTCAATTCTCCATACAAAAAGTCCATCCATTAATAGGAATCAACACTCGACACAAAACTCTTTAAACTCAATACAGTAATTCAAGTTTATTCCATTATTTCAAACATTCAACCCCAAATCTCATCCAAAACGAAGAACTATAAATCTTGCCTGTTCCATATGACCTTGAGGGAAATAAAACACCCTCTCGCCTATCCGAGGAACATCCACCAGGGGGCCGGCACAAGCCTTCCATAGCTCAGTATACAGATCATATTCTTCACAAACTGAAACCCAAAAGAACGAAATGTAAGCTTTTTCCCGGGAATTTTGCAAACTTTCCCGAGAAACAAACAGAAAATGAAATTCAAAAACCAAAATAGAAATTGACGAAAGTTAAGAGTCATTTCAATCATTCTAACCTTCAGAATTGGACTGAGAAAGAGACCCACCGCGATTCGCCGCCATGAAATTTGCAGACAAAATTTCCAATTTAGTCAACAATGAACAAATTGAATAGACTAAAAGAAATTCAGAGCTAAGAAGTAACAACTTTGATTTTATTTGTCTACCCTTTTCAAGTAGCCCTCATTGAATTTCTATAATTATTACAAATTAAACCAATTGAAAACTTGCAAGAAAAACCGTCAATGATAGAAAATTTAGGTGTACAGTACAGTGATTTTGTTTTTTCAAAATTATTATTATTTTATCTTTCATTATTATTAGATTAGTGGGATGAAATTCAATTCAACGATGATAAAATAAAAACAAAATCACAATGTGCCGAAAATTTATGGATTAATTAAAATTTAACATTGAATATTCCTTAATTGCACGTACCTGTTAATGGTAAGATATTGTTTTAATAATCGTAAAAAGCTTTTCATAATTTTTTCTTGACTATATTTTCCATATTTAGTTTAGTTTATAATAAATCATCACTTTTTTCTATATCTTTTGATTAAATTTTACAAGCGGTTATATTTCTATGTCATTTTATTATACTGCAAATTTTATTTTCCGTATTATCATTGTTACTGAAGGAGAAAGTATAAGCATGGTGTGTTTAATAAATATCATGCATCCAACTAATTGAACAAATATGTATTTTTGATGAAAATGTCAAAACAAAAAAATATAACATTATACCCTTATGTTGGATTGTCTAGCATTTAAGCGAAGTAACACCGAGTACATACAACATATAAAATACTTTCAATATTAAAAAAAAATTGCAAATTTATTGAAAAAGAGGTTCATATTTATAACAAATCTAAATCTTTTTATAAATTTTATATTTTAAAAAAATTTCATCCCACCCAATATTACTCGAACATGAAATTTCTCTAGAATTATAACTCTCTTTTTGAATAATAGAATTATAACTCTTATATTTACTATTGAACTTAGGCGTTCATCACAATAAATTGAAAGGTAATACATAAAGTTTAGTTCCAAGTATTTTCAAAATATATTTAAAATTTATTGCCGAATTTTCTATATGACTTGATTTTTTTTCTACGGAAAAACTATCCTCGACCCATGGTAATAAGGCTAGAAAAACGAGTCAAACATTTTTATTATAAATTTTTAAATTTTTTTCTTAAAAACGTCTGTGTATTACGAGGGAATTATGAATTCTGTTTAAAATGAAAGTGATAAAATTTATTGATATAGCAAGAAAAAAAAAAAAAAGAGCAGTAAATAAATCATTTAATCTAAAATATTGAATACAACCAGCAATTTATGTATAACAAAATCAAATGATAAATACAAAAATGAATAAAGGAACAGAACTTACGGAAGTTGTAGAATTATTGACATCAACAGTAGCCATTTTTCTTATTGACCCTTCAAAAAATCTTCTTCTATCAACTGAATCCAGAAACAAAATCGAAGTTTAAAAATATCAGCAATATACATGAAATTGATTGATTTATATTATCAATTACCTGAAAATCACTGCACCACACTTTTCTCCTATATTTAGAGCTTAAAAGATCATAGAATTGCCTATTTTATTTTTATTTTATTTGTGAATTATGCATCAAATTCCTGAATTCATAAAAGAAATTACAATCAACATGTTGCAAACAAATTTAAAAGAAAATTTAGGAAAAGAGTAAGAAAGAAAGTAGAATGTATAGTACCTGTTGAGCTGCAATCTTTCCACAGACAATAGACTCATCCACCAACATTTAGGTCTTAATTTATAGACAGTTTTATTGTGTTTTTTAATCAACGCAAACAGTATTGGTGCACATTTTATATAATTAAAGCAACGTATTAATAAAGTTTGGTTCAATTGGTAAGCGGTGTGACAAAGTTTAAAATAAAGTTTTTTGTTCAAGTATTGTGAATGCCGAGAAAATTTAGTAAGACTCATCTATGAATTTATATACAATTGGAGCAAAGCTTCAATCATCCAAATGAGCAATAAAAAAATGAGAGCTAGAGAAGGGATGCGGATAGACATCAAACTACGATTAGTACTTTTTGTTCACAAAACAGTTATAAGTAAATTTTTAGACGCATTAAAAGTTACTTTTTGATGTATTTTTTAAAAAGTGTGAGGAAATATGTTTTTTTAAAAGCACACGAAAATTTAGTTTCTACCAAAGGTAATGCATCATTAATTGAAATCAATATATCCAGAAAAACAGTTAAACTTATTATTTTACATCAAAATATGAAAAGTTGATGGTTGAAGAAAATTGGTCTAATACTCACTTTGTTACTCCAACTTATCCAGAAAAACTTTTCCGGTATCCAAAATTTAAAAATGATCTCGTAGGTACTCAAACTTTCAAAAAATAACCTTGTAGGTACCTCAACTTTCAAAAAGTGCAACATTTCTGTACCACGTGTCGACATTTGATGAGTTTGACTTTTCAAAAACAGTCAACATTTGACCATTGACTCGCCGACTAAAAGATGACACGTGGCACTGAGGTAGTAAAATGGTTCATTTTTATAAAGTTGAGGTACTTATGTTGTCATTTTTAAAATTCGGGTACCTAAAAGGTTTTTTAAACAAGTTGGAGTATGAAAGTGAGCATCAAACCAAAAATGTGCAAATCTCAGTGATAAATTTTACTAGTTACTTCATTTTTTATAAAGTATTACATCATTCATCTCAATACATAAAATTAAATTTTACACGATTTATTTAATTATAGAATAATGTTTACTTTATAACAAAATAAAGTAATATATTCAAATGGAGTCTTGCAACTGTTTTACATCAAATAAAATAAAATCGAACTAACTGAAAAAATAACCATTATAAGTTATTTCATGTTTATATTTTATCAAAATTAGATAGTGATATTTCAACCATCCTAAGTGATCACTTGAGGTTGCGATCATTATCAATATTTCATCTAAATTTTTTATAATTAGATTAATGATTCAATTAACCTGTATTTTAACACATAAAGAACCAATTAATGATCTCGGTGTGAAGACAAAACCAAGAAATTCCACAAAAGTGGAAGAAATTAATTAAAAAATGTTGTGTCCGCGCCATCATAATTTTGTTCACTAACTGTGATTAAACTTTATAATGATGTGGATAAGCATTGTTTAGCAAAGATGTTAAAAACCTTTTTCATATGAACAAAAGAATAAAGACAAACCAATCAACGTTTATTAATGTGTATGTTTGGTTGTCAAATATGATAATTATGTGAGCTAACAACAATGGAGATTTTCATATTAATAACTTTATTGCTTGACACCTGTCCTTTATTACCTTTTAATTTCTTTTTTAATCATGGTATAATTGGAGCCATTGCTTTAAAGTAATTAATTAATTCATTTTTAGCACAATATGGTTCATAGCGACCCTTTGGCTCTTGAAGAGTTTATTACCATCATATTTATATTTATTTATATTTATTGTGTAATGCAAACGAATGTGTTAAAACAACAAAAGCAGCAGTTATCTAATTCAACTTTTAATAACGTAAATATTACTAATGTTTGAAGCATTTTCCTATATCTTTTTGTCATTTTTACATAGAATTATTCTTACATATTATAATTTCGTGATATCGAACTTTTAAATTTTACAACATATAAGTTTTTTTTAACTTTTACTGTGTTCGCAAATTAAATTGATCCAGTCTTCAAAGAGAACATGCTGTGGAATTCCCCACCAGTCCCTGAAACAAGGGATAACTTTCAAACTTTTCTTTTTCTTGGCTAAAAGAGAGAGCTAATTATATATTAATGACATATAATTTGAATATTTGAAAATACATGTTAATATGACATAAACCAACCCATTTAATAATATAATAATGTTGTTTTTGTACTATGATTGGCTACTGTACGCCCCATGTGGAGACCAATTTGGTTGGTGTTCCTTTGCTGCCCTCAGCCTCCACAATCTATCCTACGCGGTCCCACTTTTTCTAAGTTTGCCCCTCCCTTACTAAACTAATAAATTATTTTACCAAAAAAATATAATTAATTTATTTTCCAACTTGTATTTTTTTCTCAAAACACAATATGACACTAAAGATCTGTTTAAGACTGTTTTTCTAAGCTGTTTTATCTAAAAACTATATTTTGAATTTTTTTTTAAAAGTAGCAGATTATAGTTTTAAAAAAGTTGTGTTGGCAGTAGTTCTCAACTTTTTGATATAAAAGATCAAAATGCACAGTTAAAATCGAAAAAATGATCTAATATGAAAAGTTTGTGATACCAACTTTTAGGGACAGCAGCTCTGACAGCAATGTCAATCAAACCCTAACATTCATATATTTATGATACGAGATTTAATTTTTACCTCAATGTAATTTGTGTAATTCGTGAACTTCACTATTGAAACATTTTTACTATTTCGTGATGCATAGCAAGAACTGCGGGAGAAGTACATATGAAATTATATTAAAAAAGTTTAAAGATATGTTTATTTGACGCTGATAAATATATAATATATGGCAATAGGAGAATGTAAACTACAGAAATAGAATGAAATCACATACAACAAGGGAATTGACTAACTTGAGTTATAGATTGGCTGAGTTCACTAATTTTTTAAAATATGATTACAGTTAATTGTATGTATTCACGAGAAATATATTTATACTAGCAAATTAGAAGTTAGAAGAAGAAAATAACACATTGAAGGAGTAAGCAAGCAAATAGTTGATTCTCCACTTAATGAGCTTGAATTCTCAGTTAGATTTTATGTTAGACCCTAGTAATTTATAAAATACTACAGATCTACTTGGGAGCAAAAGGAGTGTTGGATATTGCCCAAACTAAGCCCGGTACAAAAGCCCAAGGAATGAGGTCCACGAAAGGGAACCGATGGAAACCCTGGCAGAGGTGATAAAAACGGTGCGTTTCACTTGAGGGAACAGAGGTATAAAAGGGAGGCGTTTACCCGAATTAGGGTTAACTCGTTTCATTCATTTCTTCTCTTCTTTTCAGCGCTGCTCTTCTCCTCTCTGCGGTTTTTGTGCTGTTCTTGAGCGTTTTGCAGAGGCTGATCTTTTGCTGATGAGAAGTTAAGGAATGATGGCCTCCAAGGTGTACTCTCTCCTTTCTTGTGTATTCTGTTCCTAGTTTTTGTCACTGTTATGAACAGTTAGGGTTAGTAATCGGTTTCCTGTTGGATTTCTCTTGGAATATGTTGTACTGAGTTGATTTGTGTGCGATTGAACATTGTATTCACTTTTGGCCGATTGTTAGGCAACCATTAATAAAGAAACCACAATACTTGCACACACACACGCGGATATAGTCTAGGAGTGGTAAAACACACTAGGAAACCTCGGTAAAAAAATATATCGCTTGTGTTTTTTGATTTGATTGTTGTTTTCATTTGAGAATCTGTTTGATCGTAAAAAGGAAACTGTTAGGTTTGAGTTTTAGGAGTAACAAGGAGCATAGTCATAAAGGATAGACAATTGGTAAATTGTAAATTTCATGTCATAAAATGTTGAAATCATAAAGGATTACGTACTAGTCTTTTGGAGGGAGGAAGTGAAAAAATTAAAAAATAAATTCTGATGCAAATTCATACATCCTTAATATTTAAAAGCTAATAGATAATAAAAGTTAGCAAAAGGGTAAAGAAAGATAATTTGTAACACAATCCATTTTCAATCCAAATCCCACCAAATTGGTGGGATTAAGATTGTTGGAAATGGATGTAAATCAATTCCTTCCATGTTCTATATAAAATAGATTTTCTTGTCTCAAGTTTATCTTACTCCAAATAAAAACTTCAAAACAAGCATACTTTACTTATCCATCACCTGATTTACACAATTGTGAATAAAAGTGAAAAAGTGGATAATTGACAATTTTCCATCCGATTGTACTTTAAATTCTTCTATGACACTATGAATTATTCTATCAGATGTCACAAAATAATTTATTTCTCATGCATGAGAAACTAATTTGACAAACATATTATTGTTGAAAAATATTTTGGTTTTTTTTCTCATCTCAAGTGCAATTCACTTACGGTCAATGCGTTATTACAAGAATGATATGATTATTATGTAATAACTGTTAATTATATGATAGAATCGATAAGAGGATTATAGCCATTACATAACAGTGAACATAGCATATATGAATATGTGAATACAAAGAAGTTAGAGGAATACAAATAATATTTTTCTTCGTTACAAAGGAATACAAATATTTGTGTACAAACAATTAATATAACGCACAAATAGAATGTCACTAACCAAGTCAATGTCTGTGTCACTAATTGGTCAACTAACGCCCTATCGGCAACGGATTTAGTGCTTAAAGTAGGTCAAATTGTGCCATTCAAATAAATAAATTGTCCAATCTCATTACAATTACTTTATTGTATGCTTTGTTCCATAATTGGCGATTGGTAATATGATTTCAGCATTTTTGTCGCAAAATGGACATGAATTTGCGAAATAAACCTAGGAGATTTACAAGTTGCTAGTTTTTTTATGTATTTTTTAAACAAAATATTACCTCATTCAAATTATGCTTATAATATTATAGTTTTTTAACTCATGTGCTTCATTTTCCTATATGGTTTTGTAATTCATAGAGCAATAGAATGGAGTTGGTAGAGTTTTTTTCTCTTAAAAAAATTAATGACTATTGTATATGTAGAAAACAATAATAGAATCTAATACGATATATGTCCCTATCTTAGAGGGGAGGTGCTCTATATGGTTACATACATACAAAATACTTATTAGCCAGAAAATTAATTTTCTATTTTTCATCAAATTTTGGAAATGAATGAAAAAATTGCTGGCGAAAAGGAACTACCAAAAAGCAGCAGAGGAAATCGCTTTATAATTAAAACAGTTGTAGAAACTGGCGAGTACATAGAAGCCATTTTATTCCTACCAATACCTTCCATGATATGCAAAACATCATATAACGGATTTGTGTCGGACCAGTCTCGCTGATGCCTAAAGCCTCGCCGATGCCTAACACCTCGCTGAAGGAACAGCTCGCTGAAGGTCGTTTTGCTCTGGCTTAAAGGAACTCTCAGCGAAAGAAGTCACGCAATGAAGCATTTTGGAAAAGCTCACTGAGAAGAAATGCCGCTGATAAGGACATGGGCGCTGACGCAAAAAGTTAGTTTGTCTTATATCCAGCTGTCCACTTCCGACAAAAAGTACATTGCATTTAATGCGGTCTGAGAAAGCGACAAGCGCGCATTTAATGCATTCTGAAAAAGTGGGAGGCGTGAAGCAAAACACGGAATGACGCACCTGACACCCAGGAAACACGCAGTACCTAATTCCAGCATAAAGTAACCTTGAAAAATGCAACTCCAATCAAAAT
>CAOJBJ011405597.1:0-10011 GCA_948291685.1 Euphorbia celastroides | reverse complement strand
TTTTTTCAAAATGGAAGAAAAATAAAGGTACTAGCATTTTAGTAAAAATAAGTATTTGTTTTCAAGTTTGAGGACATGGGCATTACATGGACTTCAACCACAGCTTTTATTATTGTTCTGATTTTCGTGATCATATTTCTTTTGATTGAAAATGACAAATTAATATTTGCATAAGAAAATTTGTCATTTTTCTTTTATTTGTTAATTTTACATAGAGAAATATGATTCAATTTTTCGTTTGAATTTATATGGATAAAGAAAGGTTGTTCCACTCATTACTCTATATGGACCACAATATTATTATGTTGCTTAATTAGGAAAAGTTAAGCTAATTAGTCAACAAAACAAGTCAATCTTAGTACTTTATTACTTTCACGTGCGAGTTGATTAATTTTGAAAAATTGAGCAACATATAAATCCAGAAATTTTAGCATCAATTACTAGCTTATTTTTAAGATATTTATGGTCCGCGATATAAAGATATATGTTTAATTTCTACGTATGCACAAAATACGAGCGTAATTATTTGAATTGGTGAAACATATAAATGAGCCTAATATATCAATTGACTTTTAGTTAAGTGGTACACCTTCTAAAATGTTGATGGAAGATCGTGAACTCAAAATCCAGTCTCTTCAAAGATTTACTAATTATTAAAAAAATAACCTAATACTGAAACATAATTTAAAATACAAACATACAGGACCATTCAATTTCGAACAAGGGAAGGTCAAAGGAAGTCTGCCCACATTACATCTCAATCCATATAGCTGGTCAAAGGTTATTCTTATTTCCCAACTCTTGATTTTTTCTATGTTCAAACATATTTTCCTTAATTCTATTCATAATATTAGATTATTCTTTAAGGTTTCAAACATAATTTATTTGGACTCTCCGTGTGGAGTCGGCTTTTCTTACTCTACAAATACTAGCAAGTACAAAACCGACGACTTCCAAACTGCAGCCGATACACATACCTTTCTACTTAATGTAAGTCCCGACATTTTTATAAAAATTCACACGAGAAAATTTTAAATTGCTAAATTAAGAAAAAATGATATTTCCTCACGAAATTTTTTAAAAAATAAATTCTTTTTTTTGTAGTGGTTAGAATTATATCCAGAATTTGCTTGGAATCCATTTTATATAGCTGGAGAATCTTACGCTGGAATTTATGTGCCCACTCTAGCTGCTCAAGTAGTCAAAGGTAAAATATATATTTTACCCCAAAACTTTTCCAAAATTAACAAAATCATCCTTCAAATACTAATAGAACCTTAAAATTGACGTTTGTTTTTGTTGCAGGAAACAAAGCAGGGCAAAAACCAATAATCAATTTCAAGGTTTAAACATACCATTTTATTTTTTTTCCTCGTAGTATTGTAGATAAAAAAAAGTGAAAATGTGTCAATTGGTGCAGGGTTATTTGGTAGGAAATGGAGTGTCAAATAGTGAATTTGATGGCTTTGATGCTCTTCTTTCTTTTACTCATGGAATGGGTATTATTTCTGATGATATTTATGAAGTAGGTTCATTATTTTCTTCCATTAATTACTTTTTCTGTTAATTTATGTCTGTTTTTTGTAATTGATATCTAAATAATGAATTTTTGTTAGGAAATTCAAAGCAATTGTAAAGGAAACTATTATAGTCCTACGGCCACTTGCGAGACAAGTTATGATAAATTCGCCAGGGTTAGTTTTGCTCTCCCTTACTATTAACGATTCTCTTAAAATGCGCCAATACATGTAACACTGGAAAGAGATTTTATCGAATTAAAAATTAACCACAAAACTGGAGTTATCATCACTGTTAATTTGAAAATATGTTCGTAGAATATTAACAAATAAATAAATAATATAAAATGAGTGCACCACTCTCTCTCATACTATTTATGTTTTGAGGTACTTGTTATGTAGTGTATGTCGGGACTCAACATTTACGACATTCTAGAACCGTGCTACCACGATCCCGAATCCCAACAACATGGGAACTTAAACTCAAGTCTTCCACTTAGCTTCCAACAATTGGGGAAGACGGAGAAGCCTCTCAAAGTTCGAAAGAGAATGTTCGGAAGAGCTTGGCCTCTTTGGAAATTAGACAAAAATGGCAACCTCCCTCTTTGGGCTGACCTAGCTTTGCAGGGTTTGGTTCCTTGCTTCGTAAGTAACACATTTTCCATGTTTCTTTACTGAACAAAAATTTCATTACGAAACAATTCATGTAGTCGAATTATTAAAATTAATGGCTGCAGAACGACGAAGTTGCAACAGGGTGGTTGAACGACGAGTCTGTCAGAAAAGCACTACACGCTGAGTCGGTAAATTTTATGGAAATTCGTTTCCGGTTAATTAACGGAAAAAGATTATGTAAAATCACATCAGATTGTTGTTATTTTTAGGGTTTACGATACGACAAATCTCAATCATATATTAAGATTCAATAAATGATTAAAATGTCTCAACTTTACAGCTTTACCAAATTTTTTGAATATGACGATTATCATTCAAATAGAAGAAAAGATTATTTGTTGTCGGTAGAGAACAAAATAGTTTTCTTCTTAATTGGAAAATTACTTTTCAATTTTACTTTTTCAATCTTTTTATTTTTCACTTATAATAAAAATCAATTATTACAGATTATAACTAAATAATATTAATTAACAGAAATCTGTTGCTGGTGCATGGGAGCTTTGTACAAATAAAGTAACCTATACAAAAACTGCTGAGAACATGATTCCTTACCACAAGTCTCTCACAACTCAAGGTTATAGAGCCCTTATATACAGGTATTAGCACTCCTTATTTCTTATCCCGAACATCGCCAAAACCCGAAACACTCCGTTCACTGAGCTGCCTATCGACAAATTTATGCAGCGGTGACCATGATATGTGTGTGCCCTTCACCGGGACTGAAGCATGGACAAAATCACTCGGGTATAAAGTCATCGATGAATGGAGACAATGGATATCTGATGATCAAGTTGCCGGGTTAGTTCTACATAAGACATTTTTAAATATCGAGTTTCGACATATTATCCAATCATAATATTGTTTATTTTGTGATAATTCCATGTTATAATGCTACAGATACTTGCAAGGATATAACAAGAACCTCACTTTTTTGACCATAAAGGTATGTATCATGATTTGCTTTAAACAAATAATAATCATATCTTTTTCTCTTATTTTTACTTTATTGAGAAGTTAATGAAATGGGATTAATGCAGGGTGCTGGGCATACAGTTCCTGAGTACAAGCCAAGAGAGTCACTTGATTTTTACACCCGTTGGTTAGATGGCAAACCAATTTAATTATTTTGAATATCAATGAAAAAAATTAATAAAATTTATTAGTAATTAAGAAAGATTGACTTATTGCAAGCAGTTATTTTGGTGAATTTTGAAAGAATTCTAATTGAATTCATTTCTTGTAAGAATTTTGATTCAGAGTTCTGTTCTTTTGAGTTTGTTGAAGAAGTAGCTTTCTAATTTTCTCAAAATTAGAAAACACCACAAAAAGAACAAAGTTTCAGACTTTGAAGATTGATGTTTCTTCACTAACACAAAATTATCATCACAAACAAGAACGAAATGAACAGATGATCCCGAAAAAGATAAAAACTTGACAAAAAAAGAGCTGGATATTACAAAAATTCCAATTCCCACCCACACTAGAGAGAGAAAGGATGATTTCCCAGACACTAATACAGCCAGGCCAACATCTCCTGTCCAGTTTTTCTTATATAACATGTTTTTTTATTTTATTTTCCTCCCTTCTGTCGAAAAAACTAACCACACAGAAACAAGGAAAACGAAAGAATATAAATAAAATTAAACAAATCCAGGACTTATACAAAACCTTTACTGTGTATTTTTTCGGTTTTTGTCATTTCCGGTTCTTATCCTCTTTCCCAGGCGTGAACCTTGGTAAGGTCAAAAGGGTGTTGACCCGAGAGACACCTTCAAGAGCAGACCATTCAATTGTGTTGTCCGGTTGCACCGTCTCTTGTTTTGATGAACTTTGGTCCGACTTCTCTTCAAAAACTGCATCTTTCCCATTTCGGACAGTACCTGATCGGCCTAGTTCAATTGGAGCGGGGGTAAAATCATCTTTTTCATCAGGAGTGTCGGGTTGGTCGACTGAATTGGGCAGATTTTCGGGTTTGGCATTGGTGAAGCCGGCGGTAGATGAGGTGTTGGAGTCGAGAAAGAGGCAGACAACTGCACAGTCGTCCACTTTGGAGGTTGGGTACTTGACCCGCCAGGCTCGAACAGCTGACTCAACCAAGGCTCTGGCTGCTGAGGACCGGTTGGGGACCGATGCTACTATGTCTACTACCTCTTTATTCGATAGAACATCCCAAATCTACAACCGAGCAAAACTATTTTAGAGCGTGGAAAAGGAAAAAACTAAAAACTGCTAGAACTATGGCCTAATGCATCATTTCCCTCTGAACTTGGCGCAAGCCACCCCGAACTTTTATAAAAGTTCTTGCAAGAAGTGCAGAACGCCACATGTCAGGCTATGATTGATTTGACTTTCCAAAGATTCCATTTTTCTGGTTTTCTATCTTAAAACTAGAAGTTGAGACGTGGTGCTATTGGAGAAAATTGATGCACTTTTGCTAGTTTATGCATAATTTCCCCCAAACTAGGCCCAAGCCACCCTGAACTTTTAAAGAGGTTCCTGTCACCCCACTCAACTTGCAAAAAGTGCACAGTGCCACGTGTCAGATTATGGTTGATTTGACTTTTTAAAGTTTTAATTTTCCAACTTTTAACAAGGAGTTGAAACAAGGCGTTGAGGGGGGAAACCGGTTCACTTTTACCAAGTTTAGGTTGCTAATTGCAACTTTTGAAGGTTTAGGGGAAAATGATGGATTAGGTTTAGGTCTATCCATCAGGTTGCTTACCCCATCAGTTGCCAAGACTATGAACTCGTCCTTGTCATTTAGGAGCCGGCATGATATATCGGGCACAGATATGAGGCCGAAATCTTTCAGGCAAAAATCTCCAAAAGCACGAGCCATGGCAAGGCCAGGAGAGTCATTGTTTGGCAGCCAAACTCTAGCTACCTCTGGTTCATCACGAAGAGCAAAAACCCGGCCTCTACACTTTCTAATTCTCTCTGCTTCAGCTGTAAGAAACCGATAAATAACAAGAACATAAGCTACAACAGGTAGAAAGCAAGATGCAAGATAAAATCCTATAACCAAGACTCGGAATTTTAAGGCACTTTTGAAACAGTCACTAAGGGCCAGTTTAGGATTGCTTTTCAAGACCGTTGTCCCTGAAAGCTCCATTTTCAAGCTTTCCCTAAAAGCAGCAGAAGATTTTGGTATTGGGAAAGCAATACCAAACAGTTTCTGTTTAATTAGTATGCATGAACAAAATATGTTGTCAAAGGCTGAACTCGATTATTCAGGGAAAAGAATCGAACTTTTCAAGCACAAAGGCTGAGAACAACAATCCCAATGAGGTCCTAAGAAGGTAGTTACCTGGAAGATTCGGTTTAAGGTCAACTGTCAACTGAACTGCTAGAAGAGAGTCATCTTTGTCCTTCGTACCAAGTACAGCTCTGGAGTCCCCAACATTACCGAGAACAAGATACGGGCCCTACATAGAAAAAACAACAAATTCACAGAAAACAACCTTTACAGAATTATGAAATTACATGAAAACAAGACAATTAGATACCTTCTTGATCAATGTGACTGCAGTTGTACCACTACAAAAGCAATCGATATTACAATGCACCCTAAGTTCCCTGTCCATGACTTTGAAAGCCTTCAGAAATGACTCTTTCAGCGTCTGAAAAATTTCTGGATTTTTCACAGCTTTCTCGAGATCGAGGGAGGCCCGAGATTCCACCTCAGCAGAGACAAAAGGGGTGTCTTCAGAGTTCATGTTTCCTGCAGTATTAAGACTTATCTCTTTAAAAACATCTTGGCTCGGTATATTCATTTCCCAGTGAACGCTCAGTTTTAGGGGAAGGTGATCCCTCACTCTTCTAGCAACCATATGACCAAAAGGACCGTGGCCATCAAAAACACCGCAAAATACCGTATCTGCCCTCGATCCAAAATTCTGAAATATCGATGAGTTGCACTTAGTGAGAATCTTCATATCATCTAATCACATCAATATAGAGCTCACAGTTACTTTTATTTTGATCTTCAATGTAAAGAAACATACACTACCAAACTTCCAAAAATTTTCCATCTTTACAAATTTATAGCTTCGCTTGTTACCTTCAAAGCATTTAAATAAACTAACAGAAGGATATTCCTTATAAGTACCGAGACCAATAAATGCAAATAGATAAACTTTTTTAATCGATTAGTTCGCAAAAGCTTACGAACAAAGAATAACAGGGAATATATTGGTTTCGATATAAAAGGCAGGATCTTTACACGATACATTGATGGCTAATTGTACGGAATGTTAAACCAGAAAACGAAGGTTAAAATGTAACATAAGAATGAAATTATGCTTCCAATAGGAAAATACAGAAACTAGAAGCACTTATCACAAAACGACTGCTACAACAGAACAAAAATCAAGATTCAGTTCATCAAACTCTAATCTCTAATTCCAAAACTGCGACATTCAACCAACAAACACAAGAAACAAATCAAAAAACCATATTAATTTCTATAGTATGAAAAGGCGGTTACCTCCCAAACAATCATGGCATCTTGATTGGTGCCTTTCTTGCCTTGCTGGGTAAAGAGCGAAGCAATATCACTGGATCCATTCAAGAACAACCTGCCAGGGATCCTATGCAAAGGTTCTTCACTTCTATAGTCAAAGGAGGAATTCCTAGAGCCGGGTCGCTTTTTCGAGTTCTTCCTCTTCTTAACCCCGAAACCGGGAGAAGAGGGTGAACCAGGGCGAGGGCTCCTGCTTTCTGCTGATAAGCAGGACCCCATCTTCAGGGCCCTGACTATACTTAGTATGCACTCCAGACCACCCACACAATAAATCCCACTGTTTTCTAAAGAGGGATCCGTTACCCCACTGTTTTCAATAAATCCCTATAATTTTGACCGCCCGATTCTCAGATCAATCCACCAAATTCACCCTTTATGATTTATCACAGAAAGGAGCAATCTTTCAAATCCAACCAGCTGAAATCCACTCTCAATTCTACCAACAATAACAACAGGATGGCTCGAAAAAGTACTTTTTCTGGATTTACAGCCTAGGTATTGCTACGATTTCTCAATTACATATCAAACCTCTTAAAACCAATAAATTATGAAGAGCAACAACAAATTATACACTACCCTTTTGAGCTCCTGGCCTGGGAATGGAATACAAGCTTAGATTTTCCTTGAAGCCACCCAAAAAAAAGCTTGGAATCATACAATTCACCATTAAAGCAATACCCTTTTGATTCGATTTGCTAAAGCTTTATGCCAAAAGACACTTTCCAAAGATTCCTGTTGCTGTTGAAACAGAGAGATCATAATGGATAAGAATCTTCCCTATGCTCTTTTCAATTCACAAATATATAAAAAAAAATGCTAAAAGCTAAAAAGCATCATATCACAAACAGCAGATCTATCTTTTACACAAAAATTAATAAAAATAACAAACCTTTTGCCAAATCTTCGCTTAGGGCAAGAAAATAAATCCCCAAATCAAAATTATTGCTCACCAACCCTCGATCCAAATTTCCCCAAATTGCCAAACCCAAAATCCAAAACCTAAAAAGGTGCAATCTTTACACGGATCAACCTCTGTAAGACCCAAATTGAACCCTAGAAATGAAGTTGAGTCCAATGCAGAATTGGGCAACAGACAGAATCGATGGGAAAAAGAAGGAAACTTTTTAGAGAGAGAGTATGAGATGATTTAGAGAGAGAGTGTGGAGAAATGAGAAGGGAGCAACAAAACCAGAGAGGGATAATAAGAACCACGAAAACCGAGAGAGAAAATCGATAAATCAGCAAAAAAACCGGTCTTGCTAATGACTTTTAGATAGAGAGATCAGATAATAGGGGGAAAAGATTAAATCTAGAGAGAAAAAGTAGAGAGAGAAAGAGGAAAAAGAAGAGTTTCGTCACCTTTGTCTGTCACTATCACACACAGCTTGGAGAGGTTTTTTTTCATATATAAATTAAGATAATTCATTCTTTTATTATGTTGAATAATGTTGAGAGTAGTTATTAGTTAATAACTTAATATGAACAACAAATTGAATTCATGATTATGGGTCCATCAAAAAATAACTTTTTTTAATAAAAAGGGGTCAAATTGAGAAAGTTCTTGGGTAGGTGCTACTTTGCTTATTTTGAATAAAATATAATTTTTGAGTAAAAATATAAAAAAGAATACAATTAAACCACAAATTTTATAAATGAATTTAGCCATTTTGATAAGATAATACAAATTCTATCAAGAATGTTGTGCAAGTAAGATTTGGATATTTGCAAACAAGACTCTTATACAAACTTAAATGACATGAGAATTTTTTTTAATAATTAATAAATATGTGAAAAGGCTGAGTTTCGAACCCAAAACTTTCCACCAACATATTGTAAGGTGTATCACTTGACTTAAGACCAATTGGTAAAATGACATCAGAATTACATTGAAATAGTCAGAAAAACTATGATTTGCGATAGTCATTTTAGCTTGTCACATATTTAAATCGTATTGTATCGATAAAAAAAAGGAAACTATATAAATGCACATAAATTATTAAATATGCAAACAACGTATGCTCAAGTATAATTATATTTTTCATAAATTCACTGATTAAATTATATCATCATCATTCATTTATAACTAAATACTTATTATAAATATTAGTAACGAATGACTTCATTTAGCACGAGCATTTGTTCATGTACAAAACAACAGATAATGAACGCTAGTAGAATTTTATTTAATGAATGTGCTCGAATATTATATTGACTTATTAACAAAAATAAGAGGGCAACAAAAGCTTGTTGTTGGTATAAGGCCGATGAGTGTCCGCAATACGTATGATATAAATCGATCGACATTTGCAATAGGAAGACATCATAAATATAAGTTGTTAGATTAAATGATTAAAATAATTATTTAGTTATTGAGTTTGATAAATTTGTATTTTGAAAATGGTTAAAAATAATTATAGTCAGACGTTTATAACTACAGTAGAATTTTGATAAAATAATATTTTCATTAAGTTAATATTTTTTTTAATACTGAATTACTCTATTATATTAAATTTATATTCAATAAAATAATATTCTTACTAAATAAATATTTTTTTCAGTCTTAAATATATATATTTATATATAAATTTATATAGATTTTACTGTATTTTTTATTATAGAGAATGGCTGAAAGAATTGTCATAAATGCCAACTAAAATACTTGTTTGTTTGGCTCGTGTGAACACAGTTGATGAACACCAATGTTTTTAATGTTAATTGACTTCTAGCTATGGTTTTCTACCAATGAAAATTGCGTTATTTAACACGTGAGTCATATTTTCACAAAAAAATAATTAAAAAGAAATAAATTTATTATATTTGAAAATATCATATTGGACTTTATCAATACAATAACTTTTGTAAATATTTGTGAAAGTATTTTCAAAATGGCAGTCCATGTATTTCCAAGTTGTCATTTACTCTTTTTGAAAGAAATATCTGAAATTAATTGATATACTAGTGATAATGGGTATCTGATCTCTTTGAGGTTTCCGCAAAGACCTACAAGACAGACAATGTTAGGAGGGCCGACCGTTGTACCGGTGAAACCTTTCCGATACTTAAGTCAGGTAAGGATTTGAGATGAAAAGTGAGTAGAGAGAATGGGGAAAAGAAGTTACCTTTCATACCCTACTTCAGCCTTTGTATAGACAGTATGGAAAGGATTGTGAGGGATCAGTGGTGACCTGGCACTCCTCATGAGTGGGTTTTGGCACGGCCTGACACCCTGTGTATTATTGTCGGTCCACGTCAGACCATAGTACTGGTCCTTGTACAGTGATGACAGTATTTGTCCCG
>CAOJBJ011404974.1:0-10354 GCA_948291685.1 Euphorbia celastroides | reverse complement strand
CCTACCACTTAATTTTCCTAATAATAAAATGTAGTATGTTGATGTTATATATAGAATTGTGGCCAAAGTACAAATCCTGATTTGAAAAGGATTTCTTGATTAGGAATTTAGGATTCCAAAAGTCAGATTCCAACTCAAGTCCAACCAAAGAATGATAGGATTTGCCACCACATTATGTAATAAAAGGCGGCTGAATTAGAAAGGATCTGTCCAATTTTGGAAAAATTAGAGGGCAAAGTACTTCCAAATTTAAGGACGTTGCCAGCAAAAACAATTTTGCAATGACTCCTATTACCATGATATTCTGTTGGATTTGGAAACCTAAAATTTAAAATAAATTAATTCAAATAACTATTTCTTAAAAGTCTTTTTGAAATTAGAATTCCAAAAAATTAATGATCTGAGAATGAGAAAGCTTTGATCATGAAACTAAATTGAGTATTTATTTAGAGACCCTATTTTCAACCAAAGTTGCATTTTTTTCCAAACAAATTTGCATTAGTAAAGTTAGTAGCTCAAATTAGAGTTGACATTGGACTTGGGCTAAACCAGGTCCAGGTAAAAACTAGTAGCCCAGACCTGACTAAATTTGTGAAAACTAATATTCAAGACTCAGTCGAGCTGCTTTAAAATAAAATTTACTCCTAAGTTCTTTTTTACCTATTAATTAAATTATAATTTAACATTATTAATTATGAAAATCATTTAGATTTATACTAAAAATTTAAAATAAAAAATATGGCATGATTTACAATTTCAAGAGACCAAAAGATATATTAGAATTAGATAATATAAGGGCACTTACATTAAAAATATAAATATTTGACTATACATAATAAACGAGGTATAAATTTTCATTCTACTCATGAATCGATCTTATTCAAAATTTGAGATACTACAGAATGGTCGTGATAATTCTCCTATCCAAAATTTGTCTCTTTTACATCAATTTAGTTTCGATCATGAATCTAACATGACGTATTTGAAGCTATACAAAATTCACTGCAATAAAAATTTACATTTGAAAATATCAATATTATCTTTATACTTTGACAGCAATGTGAATGTTTATGCACGTCACCATAGAGTCATAACTATATAGCAGAATTTCACGTAATTTTGTTGTCATAAATAATATATATAGCAACTTGATGAAAAGAGCATCTAGCAATGCAAAACTTCAGCTGCAAAATCTAATAATAATGACTACAATATCATCAATTATGCTAACACATTTTTTCTTTTGTTTCCTTGTTCTATATATTCATCCTTTCCACGAGAAATAAACACACAAAGAATTCACAAAAAGTCACACATATAACTATATTATCATTTACATTCCTCATTATTCAAATCACTCGAGCTCCTATAAAATTTACACAAAATGACATAAAGAAACATACTCAAAGCACTCAAAAACGCCAAGAGCCAATAGTACTTATCGAGCCGAGCTTTGCTCATATCATCGGTAAACCAACTCGAACCGCCCCCCAACCGGCTAAAAACTTCCACTAGAGAAATCAACAAAGCACTCAAAAAACTCCCAACTCCGAAAACACTCGTATACAAAGCAATCCCCATCGTCTTCATCCTCACCGGAACTTCACTGTAAAAAAACTCCTGCATTCCCACAACCGTAAAAATATCCGAAATACCGAGCAAAATATACTGAGGCAACAGCCACAGTATGCTAAATTCCACTGTTTCATCATCAGGCATTTTTCGGGCAATTTCGAGCCTTTTTTCTTCAACTTTTGCAGCAATGATCATAGCTATTATCGATAAAACCATACCGATTCCCATCCTCTGCATCACATTGATCCCGTTTTTGTTCCCTGTGACTATTCGGGCGATGGGGGTGAAAAACGAGTCATATAAAGGCATTAGAAGTATTATAGACAGCGTTATAGAGCTCTGTAATGTGGCTGGGGGAACCTTGAAGCTGCCCATACTTCTGTGCATTGTTTCGCCTTGTTTGGTAAAGAAAGTTGCCGGCTGTTGAAATATGACTGCAAACATCAAAAGCATTGTCCACATAGGCACGAGCCGAAGTACTACTTTTGTCTTGTCCACAGGGTGAGTTCGGTTTTCCGAATCAATGTTCAAACTCTGGATACTGTTTGCAGTTTCACAACAAAGCGGTTTTCCTTCAAGCCTATAACAATTTAATAACTATAAGTAACTATAATTTGATATCATAACAAATTCGAGTATGAAAGAAAAAGGCATCTATACTTGTCCCAAATAGCCAGCTGTCATTGGATAAAGTGCGTAATTTGACCCTGAATGCCACATCTCAACTTTTGATGCACTTTAGCAGCCGACTATTTGGGACAACTACAGTTGGTCCCTGGTGCATTTGGCCAAACAAAAACTTACTCTAGCTCAACAACTTCGGGTTTTTCATTCGGCAAGGTGATTCTACAGCAGAATATTCTAGAAACCAATACTTTTATGGTATGAAAAATGTTTGGATTCGATTGCTCGGTTTTTTCACCCCGTTTATAGTTGAAAATCACGTTGCTAAACCCGAAAAGCACAAGGGACACGAACATAGCCAAAGTCGGTATAGCAAACCCGAGGACCCAACCAAAAGTGTCTTGAATATAAGACATGACAGTGACACCCAAAAGGCTGCCACCACAAACAGCAAAATACCACCATTGAAAGAACAGGCTCTTCTTGATCGATTTCGAGTCGTTTTTCGAGCAGGGGAGTTCCTCTTCCGGGTCCAGTTGGTCCGCTGCAAAGGCTTGTAAAGACGGGTTGTATGCGCCTTGGCCTAACGAAATTAGGCACAGAGACGAAAATAGAAAGGCTATGCTCAAATGGTTCGTAGTGTACCATGCCCAAATCAATGCAGTTGAAGTCAACGCCCCTAATCCCTTTCAAAATATCACACATTAACAACATAATCAGACATTATGAATTAGAAAATGATCAAGCCTTTAATTATTGATTAACCATTACAAACAGTCGTTTCATTTGTGGCCATTATGCTTAGTGGGAAAATAATCAAAGTATGATGTAAATTAGTGCACTAATCAGTTAATGGCTGAATTTCAATCCAGGTGTCTCATTTCACATATTTAAATGATATTATTTAAAAAAAAAATAAAACTAACTAGTATTTGATAATTAAAATTTTAATTTGGTGCAGACTCACCAGAAGATAGAGGAGAGAAGAGGCCATAATGGTAGGAAACTTATCAACACAAGAATCAGCAATGGAAGCAACAAAAAGAGGCAAAATGAAAGTGAGACCACACCAATTATTTACAGTCTTTGCTGCAGCTGAATTGCTCATTTTTACCACATCTGTTAAATACGTTACCAAATTTGATGCCACCCCTTTGAATGCGAATCTCTCTATGCCAGCCAACACTAATCAAACCCAAAAAAAAAGCCATTACTAAAATGAAACAAAATTGAGAAATTAAACCAAATCAAAACAGAAATTACCCATAAGAAGAAAACAAGATTTGTTGATCCCATTAGCAGCTGTAGCCATGAGAGATTAATGAAAGCAAAATACAGAAGAATTTGAGAGGAGAAGAGAAATTTAAGTATCACATCTATCAATTAACTTGCTAATTAAACTCTGATTTTAATAAGTGTTTAGAAGTGGGGAGATTCTTTGTTTGTCCTGAAATGACAATGATGAGGTTTGTTTTTATAGAGGTAATGGGGAAATACTGTACAAATCACTCAACAAATTTGCTTTTAAAAATGGAATCTAAAGGGATAAAATTAAACCCACTTTGGATCGATTTTGGCAAAGCTTCTGTTACTTCAAAATCGAAATGTCGACATGCACCATTATGTATTTAGCTTTCTACGTACTTTTTTAGTATTATTTAGCTTTGTATACGTCAGTTTACTTTCTGGGTATAATTAGTCACTCGTCTTGTACAAGTGACGTGTGGCTTGTTGTTGCCAACGTGTCCTTTCTGTTACGAAAACTGAAGTGCTTTCATGATTGTTCGGACTACGTTGTTAACTCACTCTTTTGACCGTTTGTTCATTATGATGTTTTTTCTATGTTGTCCGAATGTTTTGAATTTGTCCATTCAATGAAGCCAATTTGGCCCGTGAATCATCGAAAGGATATCAGACTTGGAAGTGAATAAGATTGAAAATCGGTGCATAAATGGATAAGATTGTGCCTTAACATACGGTGAATTGATATCCTAGTTTAAGATGCATTTGAGTGAGGAGTTTATTGTGATAGGTAAAGGATAAGCATATCTTTTTGACTTGAAATTTAACGTGAATTCATTTAACAATGTTGAAATTTGAATTATAAAGCTTTGAACTCTCGTCTTTTAGAAATCAAAAGGCTTGATACCATTTTACACAACAATTTAACTTTGCAGACATAAGTTAATATTTTTTAGCTATCATTATTATTATTATTATTACTATTACTCTCATATTCTAATATACGTCACGTTGCTTGTGAGGTTTTATTTGCTCTCCGTCCATAAACAAGAAATAGGGCCGTTCCTACCTTTCTCAATGCATATGGGCAGGATGAATTTTGAGGCCCTATTATTGAGAAAATCGTAATATAAAATGTATGGATTGTATTTTTATCATGACATTTAGTAACATATTAAAAAATCAAATTTTACATTATAAAGTAAAAAATAAGATTATTATTAAAGAAATGTCATAACATAAAATAAAATGACGATTATGAAAGTTCCTAATATAAAAATGCACTAAAATAATAGTGTTTATTTCAATATGCTATAATAAAAAATTTTCGATACATCAAATTATAGGACAATTTATGGACAATCTTAAAAAGAAAGTTTTAGTAAATTTTATTAGTTTTGAAAAGCCTTTTAAGCTTACATTTTGCTAGACTTAAAACATTCATTCTTATTATAATAATAGTAACAATATAGATTAAATAAATTAATGAGATAATAGTTTAGTTCAATAATTAATATTTTTAATTTAATAGTTCAAATAAAGTTAACATACATTCATAATTAACTAATTATTTGAGATTTAATAATATTATAATTTTAATTTTTCCACGAAGAATATATTTTAATCTAGTTAAGAAAAAATAGTTTATCAGTCACTTAAAATGGGTCCCTTTCATCTCGGACTCCCGGCCGTCGCCCCTCTCGCCCCACTCTAGAGACGGCCTTGACAAGAAATATAACATTTCTTATTACGTTTCCAAATATTACAATGATTTTTGCTATTGTAATTAAGCTATTATCGATATTTGTTGGAAAGCATGAACTATCGTTGAGATCCACAGCAACAGTTGATGTTAGTTTTGAGTTGTTGTTATATTTATTTTTTGTTGATGATAATTTTATGGTTTAATGTATCTGGACTCTCTTGAACTTGTCCTTAACAGTCTTTCGTTCTCCTGAACTTTCAAAAGTTCATCTCACGATTCTCACGCCCTAAACTTATTCATAAGAGTCTCTTACCCTCCTAAACTTGTCAAAAAAGTGTCATTAAATTTTGAAATTACACATGTTAACTTGTACTTTGATAGAATATAATGAAATCTTTGAAAAGTCAATCCAATTAAAAGTCGACACATGGTATTTAGACAGCAAAATTGGTGCATTTTTGTAAGTTGAAGGGGATAATAGATGTATTTTTGCAAGCTTAGGGGGATAAGAGAAACTTTCGAAAATTTAGGGGAGCGAGAGATTATTAGGGACAAGAATTCTAGATGCATTTGACCTAATTTTTTTCATACAAAATAGCTAAATGGTAAGCAAACACGTATACTATATAAGAGCTTTTAAACATGTGCTTTGGTTGGTTCATCTTGTCAAAATTCATTAAGTTTTCAATAAAATTTTGTTCATTCTATTGTTTTCTGTTACTGTATATTACTGTTAATTTTGCTTCAAATAGCTAAACATAGTTGTTTAATAATCTTAGTTGAATGTTAAACTTACAGTCTTGACACTGATAAAGAAAATGATGTTGAAAGAAGTTCCCCAAAACCCCAATATATTGGTGATAACTCCATCTTTTATTGTTAATTGCACATGAAAACAGCACACATTTATATATTGTCTTTTGGAGATAATGATAAACCTTTTTTGTGAGTGATTTATGAAACTTTTTATCTTGAGAAAAACACCAATAAAAGAAGAAACTAACAATGATAGAAAATGGTTTTCTATACGTTTTGGATTCCATGTTGTAATTAATTTGTATATAACTGTTACACTACTTGACATGATAGTGCACGTTTCTTTTTCAGCTGCATTTGTTTAAAAAGAAAATCCTTTATTTAAAGCTTTCAAATCTTTTTGACCAAACAAAATTGACTAGAAAATTCGTACAAGCCAGTTTTTTTTTTCTTCAAAAAAAAAAATTCGTACAAGCCATTGAAATGAAATTAATAGCCCGCCAATGTACTTGCTAAAACAAATTATATAATGTAGTAATCAAATTCTAACACCAGAAAATCTACTAGCGCCGTATCAACTACTTCATTGATCCATGTCAGTTTTTAAGAGAATTATACATTAAATTTGAGCGAAAAACACTAGTTATAGATAGTAAAAGATTTATTGGATGTTTAGGAGTTCATATTTACCTTTCTTAAAGTAAACAATAGTTACATGTGTTTTGATATCAATAACTTTTTTTATTTGTGGACTTCATATTATCAACAAAAGCTACAAACTATCTACATGTTAATTACAATAACTGCAATTACTATCAATAATAACTCTATCGAATGGGCCTTCGTAGCTATACCATTTTTCAGTTAAACTCGATTGGAGCTGTTCAGTAGCTTAAACTAAAATTCTATGTTTTATTTGGTAGTACATATTTTAGCAATTGTGTTTTGCATTACAACATCAAATAACCGTTATAAGTATTTAGTTATAATTACTTTCAATTATCTTGTGGATAAAAAAATTATCAGTACATTTGCTTCTTGATAAAAGAAGATTGCTTCGGTGAGCTCTCACTAACAACGACCCCTATCCACCATATAATTTCCTTACATGTTTTTTAATAACACATCCATCAAAAATATGATTAAAGAACTTTTAGCCAATTTTGCAAATTGTGTGCCAGTATCTCTCTGACTTGAAAAAATTTGGAAAATATTTCACAAAATTATTTTCACTTAAAGAAAAATTACATACTAAATGGTATATTTAAACCATCATGAAATAAGCTAAGTAAGATTAAGAGTAAAGAAAATGTAAACTCTAACAGTCTCAACCATAAAGCCGAAGAAACATAATTTTTCGACTTTTAATAAGTTATGTTTAATATTAATGTTACTATTTGCGGAATTGAGTACACGTTTTAAAAAAAATCGTCTTGCTAAGCATTAAGAATAGCATCACTCGTATAATCAAATTTTATAGTGTAAATAGCGTGGAGTTTCCTTTAATTCATTTTAGATCCGTGCAAATCCTGATAGAAGCTTTTATTGGGCAGGATAAAAGTTTGTTATTCCTAAACGTTTAATGAAGATGGAGACATGGATAACTATTTTGAACCTTAAAAATGTATAGACTCAATAAATGAAAACAGTTTTTAATTTACGATAATTGGAAGCATTATTTGCGAAAGTACTTTTTTAAAAATAAAGAGAAACGATTAACAAAGTAAGAATATTAAACTTACAAGTTTTGATTTATTTCATTACAATTTAATAGCTTTATAGGCTTAAAATTGGTATTGGACGTCATTGATTCAGCACTATTATAAAGTATTGTCACCAATCCATTTAACTGTTTTTCGCTCATTGTATATTTTATTAATTTTTTCGGAGTGCAAATATGAAATAAGTTATATCTGTATCACTAATTTGCATGTTTTTTTTCATGAACGGAAAATAGGAAAAAAATTCCCAGTTCCTAATGAGAATCTGCATAAAAATTGATTTCATGACGTCAATAATAGAATGAAGTCCAAGCTTCCAATAATCCCATTTACAACCAAATCTTTTCTTTTATTTTAGAAATTTTTTAAGCCTTAAAAGAGCATTTGAAAATTGCGAATAATAACGGAAGAGCCATAAGAAAAAGAGCTCGTGATGCGACAATAAAATCATAAATAATGTATTTAATTAGTGCATGGAATTAAATTAAGATATCAATGTAAACAAATATGTTGTGTATAATGTGGCAAATTTTAGAGAATATTTGATCTAAAAATTCCTTCAACTGAAATTGTGACAAGCATGTTTTTTTTTTAATCTCTTTCATCCATGTGTTATAATTTGAACAAAAGGTTCTTAAGATTTCAAGATCTTTCTAAAATTTCTCACATAATATAAACAAATGTCTTTTTTCATGTATCCCATTTACTTTTAAATTACACTAGTAATTTTTGAGTTATTTTTTATTTATCTCTCATACTATGTCGATGAATAAGAAGAATGAGATGTGAAAATATCTGTGCCATATATGAGTGGTATTTTTGAAAAAGCAACTATCATATATGTTCGCCCCGAGTTACATAGAGGAGATTGAACTGTAAAATGGAAAAGGAAATAAATCAAGTTTTCTAACTTTCCAATATTTAAGTCAACAAGAGGAGATTTCCAGGGAACTATGTAAAGTGACAACTCAAAATGAGATAAAGGATACATATATGACTTAGAAAGTTGCCTTTATAAGCTACATGAATCGTCTGCCGGTTTGGCATTGTTTTTAGTCTATTTTCTTTTAAAACTCTATTTTGAAGCTTTCTCTAAAAACCGTAAATTATAATTTTGAAAAGACCAAATGCATAAATAGCCCGCTGAATCATCTCATTTTTGTCAGCCAGCCGGCTGAATTTTCAAAAGTGACAAATAACCAGTTGAACTTTTCCAAATGTTCAACTAGCCATCTAAACTTTTTAAAAATCAGACAACTCACCTCTAATGCTGACGTGGCATATGACTTTTCAAAATTCGCCACGTCAGTATAAAAAGATTATTTGTTGCACTTTTAACAAGTTGAGATGGCTAGTTGAACATTTGAAAAAGTTCAGCTAGTTATTTGTCACTTTTAAAAGTTCAGCCGGCTGGTTGACAAAAATGAGATAGTTCAGCAGGGTATTTATGCATTCAGCCTTTTGAAAAAAACAGTTTTGATAGTTCTCAACTTATTCGTATGAATGACGAATATAAGTTGTCCAAATTCAAAATACGATATTATATGAAAAATTTGTGAGACCAACTTTTAAGAATAACAGCTCTCACAGGTAATAGCGTAGAAATGCCATTGTCCTCATAAATATTTAGGTCCGTTTATCTGCTTGGTGGATAAATATTGCAACTGTGGGATCCAATCCGGGTGATGAATATGGATCCAATGGCATATGTTTCTTAAACTGGCCAGCTCGATCTTTGTCTGCTGCATTGCTGACGTGATCGCTCTTCTTTTCATTCACTGGAATACAAATAACTATCTCATAATATCTATATCATAAAAATGTTATTTCCTCCAACGTCGGATATAATTACACATACCTCAGCATATTTTATCTTTTCTCTTAACTTTTTCTATCCTATAAAATAATTATTTTATAAATCAAGCACGACCTAAATGGCATACTCTATATGCTAAACATTAATAGTTATGATTGTTGGTGTAGTGAGATGGAAACCACTTATATGAGCTGACCACCACCACCAACTCCTATCTATCTTTATTGCATTTGCAAAATCCAATCGGCATCTACCTTCATTGTCTCTTTGACTTATTATTGCTTGACTCATTCCAGTTGCTTCTGCTTAATTATTTTTTACAATCCATACTAACGGTAGTAGTTATTCTTATTTTAAACTAGTAATCATCTAATATAAATAATTTGAACATATTAAACTACCTTATAAATTTTTTATTGCACAAATAATTAACATAATTATCCGAGGTACTAGCTAGTGTCTTTTAGTCTTAAAATAGTATTAATTTAATATTGGTAGGGATTGTATATCGTGCTATTAATAAATAATACTGGGAATTGTATATGAACAATAGAAGTAACAAATAATACTTATGCTTGTTTGCTCATCTAGGCTTTGCACTATACATGTTACTTATAGATAACATATATAATATAAGGGAAAGTTATAAGTTATAACACACCCAACATTTTTTTTGCCATTTTGTAACACGCAAGAGGATGCGTTCAAATAATGTTTACTATAATTCATCAAAAAAAATAATGTTTACTATAGTAAAATACATTATGATGACAATTATATATCTATCGAATATTTGTTCATAGATAAGTCTTCACACTGGTTACATTGCGATCATTGCAATTAGAATGAACGGAAAATGACTCAATAACTTAGCAACATGTGAGAAAAATATAGTTATGTCTAACAATTATCTAC
>CAOJBJ011404868.1:0-10252 GCA_948291685.1 Euphorbia celastroides | reverse complement strand
TTTTGTCCTCCCAGTAATTTAGAATTTATTAACTCAATGTTCTAGCGATTAAAATGGATGAAAATAAATTAACCAGAAAACGACAGCGGATCACTTCACAGCCAGGCATGCTAATTTGGTCCCAAAGAGAAAGCGCAAACTCGCGTTATATATATTCATGGATAAGTCCGCTAGCATGTGGTTTACAGCGAGAATGTGGTTTTTCAACAAGAAAGGTCCTTCTGGATTCTCATCGTCTTCTACAGCCGAGCAAGTTACAGAGGGCATCGATGGCTCTCATCTCACCGCAATTGTTACAGGTCTGTAGCTATCCTTTTTTCTATTTTTATGGATGGAAGAAGACAGTAGTTGCGTTTTTTTGTTCAAATGCTTCGGATTTTGATGTAGGACTGGTATCAGGAAATGGTTGATTCTGCAATTTTAACTAGCTTCGGTATTATTTCGGTTTCTCGTAGGGTCCATTTGTTCGGAAGTTTTCAGAAAATTTAATCAGTGAACGTCGAACTCGTCATTATTTCACTTTTATATCTGTTCTGTTTTTTAGTCGGTGATGAAGCTTGAGAGAATGAAGTTCGAGTAGGATTTTGTTTATTTGAAAATTTGTTGGCATTGTTCTCACTGCTCGAGTTAGATTGATTTTTCTGGCGAAGTAAGCTCGAATTAAGTTAATGGTGTTGAGCTAGACACCAGAAGGAACTTCTTATCAAGTTTCTATGAGCACATTTTGAAGGTGGTTTGTTTTGCGCCACCAGTATCAATATTTGCCAAATAAACCATTTGAGCCAATAAATCTGTTTATAGTTGTATGCTAATCTAAGTGTTTATGGTCTTTCCCAAACTAAAATAGGAGATGCACCATCTTTTGTACTCGAATTGTAACTTGTAAAGCACAATTGTAGAACAAGAGACGGTGATCGGGTTTGAACCTAGATCTTTTAGTGTTGCTACTCTTTTACATTAACTATAGAGTGACGATTTAACTGTGTTTAACTCTTTAATTATAGGAGCATCTAGTGGTATTGGTATTGAAACTGCACGGGTACTTGCGTTGCGTGGTGTCCATGTTATAATGGGAGTTCGAAATGTATCATCTGGAAAAGACGTGAAAGAAACTCTAGTAAAAAGTAACCCCTCTGCCAAAGTTGAAGTCAAGGAATTGGACCTAAGTTCAATGGCTTCTGTGAGGAAGTTTGCTTCAGATTTCAAATCGGAGGGCCTTCCATTGAACATCTTAATGTAAGGATCAAAAAAGAGGACATTGGTTTTCAATCTGATACTTTTCAAGTTTCATTTTTGTTGAAAACACGTTGGATTGCAGAGCGAGGGATAATATATTCTATGTTTCCTTCTTTACTGTGTAGTAACAACGCAGGCATCATGGCAGTACCCTTTGCACTTTCCAAAGACAAAATAGAGCTACAATTTGCAACTAACCACATAGGTAATATATCACATAATCTTGTTCTTGCTTCATGATCAGTCTTAAGTGGAGATTCCTTTCCTTTTATTGTATTCTGGTTATTTGGGAATATCAATCTTTTACTAAAGTTCAAGATGCCAAAGATTTGATGGGATTTGAGTGAGTTCACTTTCTGTAGTCCCTGACATAGTACCAGTAGTATTACTGAACATTACTATATAGTTTTAGGTTCAAAATATATCATATAGTGATTTCAGACTCTACTCCGGCTCATTTTTGTTCATCTCTTTTGTATATGAAGTTTCATTGCATTGTTGTCCTTGTGAAACTGCTATCATTTTGTAGAACTCAAAAAATATTTGTAAAAAGGTTAATCAGACCCCATTTTTAAAGGGTCTCCTTCTCACAATTGAAGTTTGTCTTGCAGGTCATTTTCTTTTAACACATCTTTTGTTGGACACCATGAAGAAAACAGCAGAGGACAGTAGAAGAGAAGGAAGAATCATCAATGTCGCATCAGTGGCTCATCGTTACACCTATCCTGAAGGAATTCGTTTCGACAAAATTAACGATCAGTCGAGGTAATTCTGTGATTTTATCATGCCTTTAGCCTGTAATAGCGATAAAGTAGACGACTATTTATTTCTCTTGATACATGAGTATTTTTAGTTGATAAAGAGAAAATGGATATTTTTTTGGTTTTTATTCTAAACTTGTTAACCAATATTGGAAGGTAGCTGCGAAAAATTCAATCTATATTTGTAGCCTCCATGGATAATGGACTTAATGTGTGTACACTTGTATTGTGCAGTTATCATAAATATCTGGCCTATGGTCAATCAAAGCTTGCTAATGTGTTACATGCTAATGAGCTATCAAGACGGTTAAAGGTAAAGTTTCTTCCATCACAGCATACAGAGAAAAAGAATAATTGCATCATTTTCTCAACTTGTCGCGAATTTTACAAATGCTATCAACCATTTTGTTTTGTTAATATGTAATGTAGAAGAAGTTTTCTTGTTTGAATGAACACAGATTTCACATAATCTTCGTTTTTTGTTTATAATGAGCAGGAAGATGGGGTCAATATAACAGCTAATTCACTTCACCCTGGCTCTATTGCAACCAATCTTTTCCGTAGTGTGGCTGTTGTTGGTGGTAAGTTACTTAATCACTTCTCAATTTTCACTCGACATTGCTGGATGCCGTTAATCACACATTCCCATAGTGAAAAACACGAGCAAACTAATCTATGTTGTCGAAGTGCCATTTTAATTCCTGTTCATTTCAACTTATTTTCAATTCAATTCAGTCCAGTTAAGTTCAATTTAGTATAATTAAGATTCAGTTCAGTTTTTTTTAAGTTTCAATGAAGTTTCATTAAGTTTCAACAAATTTCAAATAAGTTTGAGATTCAATAAATATCGATTACTTTGATAGAAGTTTTAGTTTTATTAAATTCATATAAGTTTCGATAATTGCCATTAAGTTTCAGTCAATAAGTTTTAGTTAAGTTTCAATTCAGTTTAGTTCTGCTACCCTCCATTCAGTTGAAAAGAACTGGGCCTTAAATAGACATACATACTGTAACTCCAAATTCTGTTTCTCCAATGCAGGCATTATCAATGCATTTGGTAAACTCGTGTGTAAAAATGTTCAGCAGGTGAGCAATGGACTTATTTAATCCACTCGGCAGCATATTTATTCGATTCGAGCTTACTTAATTTACCATTTCGAATCTGATTTTAGGGTGCTGCAACGACGTGTTTTGTAGCATTGCACCCACAAGTTAAGGGGATAAGTGGCGAGTATTTTTCGGACTCCAACTTGCATAAAGCATCAGCACAAGGTACCGATCCCGAATTGGCTAAGAAGCTCTGGGATTTTAGCATCAAAATGATTGGCTGAACGAAACCTTTACTGCTTTTCTACTTCCTTAAAATTGTATTTACAGAAAGCACAATCTTTGTACCTGTAATCTAGGAAGCACAGAAACTCCTAAATAATGTCGTTTCTGCGTTTCATGTTGGTGTCGGAAACTGACATTTGACACATTTTTCACTAGTTTTCTAGCCTATATTCTTAAGAAATGGTGTTTCCTAGTATCAGTTTCCGTTTCCGGGCTTCCTAGCCTGAAATGTATGTTTGTACACAAAGGATTGTTATGCAAAATTACTAAATTAAACATCAGAGAAACAGAGGAGCCTGTGCTTGGAATATGAATTTTGAGTTAAAATAGTGGTTGAAATTAAATGGGCGGTTTCAGATCGAACCACACAGGGGATGAAATGCGAATTTTCTTTAATTTCGTTGTAAGTGCAGCTGCATAATTTTTTTAAGCAAATAGAAACTATATTTCCAGTATATTGGAAGTAGAACCTCTCTCTTACTTTTATTTTATTTCTTTTGTAATATCATATTTTATGTTAAAAAGGATTCAATATTAACTGATAACAAAAGAGATAAATAAGCCCAACAACATTAAGCCTTATAGGCCCAAGACGAGCTCATAGCACTTTCAAGGCCAGCTTGTCACAGCTGGCCCAGAAAGACGCGCGCACATGAGTTCGTCCTTGGAAAGCCACCTCGACCGAAGCTCCAGCTCGGCAGCTCGACAACCAGTCCCAAACCGGCACAAACTGACAAACAACCCAGGAAACACGGCGCCGTGCCAAGGGACAATTCCTACCACAGCCGTAAAGAGCCAGTATTTAAGAATGACGTGGCCCGACAGATCTACACAGGGTGTCAGGTCCTACCCAAAACCCTCTCAAGAGGAGCGCCACGTCACTACTGGTCCTCGCAAGTCTCCCCATGTAGCCTATAAAAGGCCAAGGTATCAGGTATGAAAGGTAACTTCTTCTCCCCATTTATCTCCATTCATTCTTCATCTCATACCCCTACCTGACTTAGGCATCAGAGAGGCTTCGCCGGTACAACGACCGACCCTCTTAACCTTGTTTGTCTTGTAGGTCATCGTGGATCGTGGAACTCTCAAGGGGATTGGATACCCGGTATCAAATTGGTGCTGTGAGAGTGGATCCTTTTCGTCGAATTACACTGAGTGAACCCCGAAGAAAATGGCAGATAAAGAAACACCATCGAACTTTATCACCCCCAAACCAGGGATTAGAGTTCCTCGAGAAATCGGAGGATCCGGCACATCTAGTGTCCCTTCTAAGCAAACACCCACTAAACCACCTTCCACCCAAACACCAAATAACCCTCCTTCCATCCAAGCTACTCCCGTCCTCCCCCTTGTCCCAAGCCAAGGACAAGAGCAACTACCATCACCACCCGAAAACACTGCCAACCCACCAAAAGATACCAATGGCAACATCATGCCATTCATTAACCTTACCTCTGAGTTCGACGCTGAGATCGACAACATACGAGAACAAGCCCAAGACCCCGCCACAAAATACTTGGCGACTTTTTCAAAACAACTCTTGCACACAACACATGTTCAAGACTCAGTGAACATGGTAAATGCAAGGCAGCAGATGTATGATCAGCGAGTCGAATCACAGCAGCATATTGAGCCTAGGGAGCCCAGCAGACAGCGGTCAGAAGGCAGGAGGCAAAGTTTGGTGTACCGAAGGGAGGAAAGGCAACACAGCCCTGAAGAAACTGTGTAATCGCGACCTGTCAACAGTCACTACCGCGATGATAGGGAAGAGAGCTACCACACTGTCCGTAGAAGTAAAAGTCGACATAGCAAAGACCCGCGAGCTCGACCTGATCCCAGGTGTCCGGGGCTCGTGGCGAGCTATAAGAGGAGGCGCCCGAGCTGGGATCCATACACTGATTCTTGCTCAGAGTCCTCAGAGCCAAGACACAAGAGCGCTAAGCGTGAGTCGAGCTCGCAGAAAAAAGAGCCAGGCGCACAACTAAAAAAGGCCATAGCAAAGGAAGTTAAGGCTATCATGGCCGAGCAGGGAATCGATCCACTCAAACCTGAAATTCAAAGCACGGAGTCTCCTTTCTGCCCCGAAATCCTAAGGGAGCGTTTCCTAAGTGGGTTCAAATACCCTCACTTACGAAGCTACGGCGACATAGGCGACCCAACGATCAATGTGAGGAACTTCCTGATGTGTATAGAGACAACAGAGGTGACGGACACAATGATGTGCAGGTTATTCCCAACTACCCTCGAAGGCGCGACGACCTTATGGTATGATAACCTGGAAGTGGGCTCAATCAGCAGTTTTAGCCAAATGGCTAAGAACTTTGTGATGCATTTCGTCACATACATCCCGTCCTACAAAATGATACAAGATTTACAAATCCTCATCAGGAAGCCATTGGAGAGCTTGGCGGAGTACGTTGAAAGATTCCGGTAAACGACGGTTCAGATTAAACAATGTAATGTGGATGTGGTTATTGATTCGTGGCGAACAATTTTGGTATTGAAGACCTCTCCAAAACCTTACTAACGCAGCGACCCAAGTCGTTCACTTTGGTCATGGAAAAGGCCCGAGAATGGGTTAAATGGGAAAATCACAAGAGCGGAGGTCATAGAGCTCCGATGGCGGCACCGCGAGCTCCGAACCACACTCCCCGAGGAAGGTTGTTCAACAGAAGACCAGAGATCCAACACAAGGATGCTCAGTTCGACTCTCATCCCATGAAATCATCCAACAGAGATCTCCTCTATTTGATAGAAAGCACTAAGCAACCTATTACTTACCTAAGGAAAATGCACAAGCCAGGCCACCCCGGCACTTACTGTGATTTTCACAAGCAGGAAGGGCATGACACAAAAGAGTGCCGCCAACTCACCAAGGAGCTCGAGCGGCAAGCTGCGGAGGGGAAGTTGAACAAGTTCACCTCGGAGGAGTCCAAAAGGAAAGGCAAGGAGAAAGTAGGTGAAAAATCGACAAAAGAAGAGCTACCCCCCTCTCACCGAGGAGTAATCCACGTGATCTCAAGGGGAGGAAAGAGAAAGTAGGAAGGCATGAAAGGCAGCAATACTCGAAGCGATGCAGCGACCTGCTTCAACTTCACGCATATCAAGAAACCTGGTCCGCATGACAATGCACTGGTCATACAAATGGTAATCGAAGACTGCATAGTTAAAAGGTTACTCATAGACACTGGCAGCCCCGTCAACATCATTACTAGGCCAGCTTTTGAGGCCCTCAAAATCAACCCGAACAAGCTACAGATTAACCAAGCCCCAGTGTTGGGCCTTAGTGGCCATGTAGTTCCGGTCATAGGCGCCATCACCATGAAGGCGAGCATTGGAGACGAAGCCCCGTTCTGGAACGTGGAACTAGAATTGCTCGTTGTCGACATCCCCCTAGCCTATAATGTCATCATTGGGCGAGCTACCATTGTTGGCTCCGAAGCAGTGATGTTGTTGCGACATGTTACCTTGCTTATCCCAACCGATAAGGGCATGGTAACAGCAAAAGCGGATATGAAGCTAGCAAAGGAAGCCTACATGGCCTCATTAAGGGCCACTCCTTCAACCTTGGAAGGGGAAGCCAGGTCGTCTGAGCCCGTAGGAGAGCTCCACACCCTGCTCCTTGCGCAAGGAAAGCAAGTTCGGGTGAGCTCCGACCTAGATCAAGAAACTCAGAGCCAGATCGTTGGTGTGCTGGAGAAGCACGCAGGGGAGTTCGCATGGGAGGAAAGCGATATCACGAGAATTAAGCCCGGGGTTATTGAGCACGAACTCAACAGACCCCGAGATCACCGTAGTAAAGTAGAAACGGAGAAACTTTAGCCCCGAGAAACAAAAGGTCATCTCGGAAGAGCTGAGAAGACTAACCAAAGCATGCCACATCAGAGAAGTCAAATATCCTAAGTGGATGGCAAACGTGGTGCTTGCAGCCAAGCTAAATGGCACTTACCGAATGTGCATCGACTTCACGGATTTAAACAAGGCATGTCCGAAAGACTCTTACCCCCTCCCCAACATTGATATGCTTGTTGACGCCACGGCAGGGCATGCCATCATGTCAATGTTGGATGCAAAGGCGGGGTACAATCAGATCCCCATGGCGGACAAAGACGTAGAAAAGACGAGTTTCATCACCCATGAAGGCACTTACTGTTACCAAGTGATGCCCTTCGAGTTGAAGAATGCGGGAGCGACCTACCAGAGGTTGGTAAACAAGATGTTCGAGGGCTTGATCGGAGATATCATCGAGCTATACGTCGATGATATAGTGGTAAAAAGCAAGTCAAGGGAAACTCATGCAGCGGAACTTGAGAAGGTCTTTGAGATATTAAAAGATTTCAACCTGAAGCTGAACCCGAAGAAATGTGCGTTTGGGGTCTCGCCAGGGAAATTCTTTGGGTATATGGTCTCCGAAAGAGGAATTGAGGCCAATCCCGACAAAATCAAAGCTATCATTGACCTTGCACCTCCTCGAACTATCAACGATGTGCAAGTGCTCAATGGTAAGGTCAATGCCTTGGGAAGATTCATTTCTTGCTCAGTCCACCGGTGCCTTCCTTTTTACAAGGCCTTGAAAAACATCAAAGATTTCACCTGGACTGAAGAGTGCGACAAACCATTCGTTGAGCTGAAGGCCTTCCTTACTTCGCCCCCCATGCTGAGCAAGCCAAGAGCAGGCGAACCCCTGTATCTGTACATTAGTGTCAGCAATGAGGCCATAGGCGTGGCCTTAGTCCGAGAAGAAGAGAAAGAGCAGTTCCCAATCTATTACTGCAGCAAGGTTCTCAAAGACGCCGAGCTGAGATATCCAAAGCTTGAGAAAGTTGCATATGCTATCATCATAGCATCTTAGAGGCTCCGTCATTACTTCCAGAGCCACACGGTGATAGTAAGGACAAACCTATCTTTGAAGAAAACACTACAGAAACCCGAGATCACGGGGAGAATAGCTGAATGGGCTCTCAAACTCTCGGAGCTCGACATCCGTTTCGAGCCCCGAAAAGCCTTTAAAGCCCAGGCCTTGGCTAATTTCGTTAATGAAACCACACCTGAGGAAAAGAGTAGTTCACCTGAGGATGTTTGGACGATATATATCGATGGAAGCTCATACCAGGAAAATGGAGGCATCGGCTTGCATATACTCGGCCCTGAAAACATATGCATCAGCCAAGCAGTGAGATTACTGTGGAAAGCAACCAATAACGCCGCTGAGTATGAAGCCCTCCTTTGGGCGCTAAAAATAGTCAAGGCCATCTCACTGAACAAAGTCCGCATCAAGAGCAATTCAAAGCTAGTGGTTTACCAGCTCGGAGGAGGTTACACCACTCAAGAAGAAGGTATGATGAAGTACCTCAGCAAGGCCAGAGAGCAACGGAGCAGGTCAAAGCAAACGGAACAACGGTGGAGCTGATACACATCCCCGTGCCCAGAATGCAGAGGCAGATCGGCTCGCTAAAGCGGCCTCAGACCCCTGCGGTGAAAACATGGTCCCTTGTGCCATCCTCACTCAAGCGCTTCCAAGCATTCATTAGGGCGCTGAGATCTTGGTGATCGAGCAAGAAGACGAGTGGTACACACCTTTAAAGAAGTATTTATCGAGCGCCGAGCTACCTGAGTACCCAATGGAAGCTCAAAAAACCGTCAAAAAATCTTACCAATATGCTCTCATTGGGGATGTATCGTACCGAAGATCATTAACCCACCCCTGGAAGAAGTGTATCGGAAAAGCGGAGGCGAAGTATGTGTTGAGTGAAGTACACGAAGGCATTTGCGGAGACCACGAGAAGAAAGATGCGATGGTGCGCAAGGCAAAGCTCTTAGGCCTTTACTGGCCAACGATGGAGCTTGACGCCACCACCTTGGCCCAAGAATGCAGAGAGTGCCAAGCCTATGCTCGGCACACCAGAGTTCCAACTACTGTGAGAAATTCTATCAGGTCAGCATGGCCCTTTTCCACATGGGGAATGGACACCATTGGCCCCATGCCACATGCGCAATACCAAAAGAAGTGGATAATAGTGGTCTTCGACCACTTCACCAAATGGGTGGAAGCTGAGCCCATCGCCACCATCTCGCCGAAACAGGTAATACAATTCTTTGAAAATTTTGTGCTAACACGCTTTGGCATCCCTCACACAGTCATCACCGATAATGGCACGCAATTCAATTCCAAGGCCTTCAAGGCATACCGTGACGCCCTCCACATCAATCTTCGGTTCACCTCGATGTCCTATCCCCAAAGCAATGGGATGACCGAGGTAACAAATCGCACTATCATGGAAGGGCTCAAGGCTCGAGTGATGAAAAGTGGGACCTTGTGGGCTGACGAGTTACCTAATGTCCTATGGAGCTACCGAACAACCCCTCGCACAACAACATGAGAGACCCCATTCCTCCTCACTTACGACACAGAGGCAGTCATCCCAGCTGACATTGGAACTCCCACTGAAAGAGTGATCCATTACGTCGCTAGTAAGCCGAATGAAGAAGCTTTGAGAGCCAACCTCGACAGGCTTGAAGAGAAAAGAGAACAAGTCGGTGTACGGGCTGGGGCCTACTGACAAAGAATTGCGGCTGTGTTCAACAAAACAGTCCACCCCCGGACCCTCCAGATCAGAGATATAGTTCTCCGCAGCACAGAAGCTTCAAGGGCACGAGAAGACCAAGGGAAATTTGGCATCAACTGGGAAGGCCCCTTCAAGATCAAACCAAAGTCAGCCTCAATACATACAAGCTGCAAAGCTTATAAGGGAAAGACGTTCCACGGACCTGGAACATGGGCGCACTCAAGAAATTCTACCCTGGAGAATGAAATGACCATAGCTCGTAATAGCTACTTACCGTCTTTTATTATCCATGGAGTAAAAGCGGGAGAAGCAGATGTTATTATCCATGGAGTAAAATAACAGAGCGCGAAAGAGAAA
>CAOJBJ011404854.1:0-22244 GCA_948291685.1 Euphorbia celastroides | reverse complement strand
CTGCTACTTCTCTTTCATCGAGCAGCTTGCTCTTTACAATGCATTTCTTCTCTTACATTTGTAGAGAACAATCGTTTGCATCTTGAGAGTTTGCTTGAGACTTCTCCGGTACATTGTGTTGTACAGGATCAGTCACTTATGAGGATTTCCAGATCCGGAGTTGTGTAGAGTTCGGAACTTCAAGCTTTGTCTTCTGAAGTTGTGTGGAGTCCAGGTCTTTTCAGATGCTTGCATGAGATCCTCTTCTACTTGAAATTAATCACACCATTATTCATGGTGCTTTCATTAACTATAGCTAGCAGCTTCTCTTTTCTTTTCAGATCCGGAGTTGTCTAGAGTCCGGATCTTCTATTAAGATTGTTAGATTCGAAGTTATGTCGATTCCGGATCCTTGAGCTTTGATATTTGGAATTGTGCAGGTCTTCGAGAATCACCTGATAGTCTGCTCTCAATCTTTTTCTGCTTATAGTAAACTTGCATCATTGTTTATGGTGCGTTTACTCTTTTGAGTAGCAGCTTCTTCTTTCTTCCGGACAGTTTAAGGTTATTAGAGCCATCGACTTAATCTTTGGATATCTATTTCTTCCGGAACTTATTCTTATCCTTGATTCTTTAGAGAGTAGGATAGTTTATTTAGTTATGAACTTCGGATTCTCAGATTTTTTTTTCTGACTTGGATCCTTTAAGTTCATTACTAATTCCGGAACTCCGTCTTTGTCCTAATATGTGAGCGTGTGGTTCTTGGTGTTCTGATCAGGACTTCATTCTTTTTCTTATCTTTAAAGATTTTTTTTTCCTTCAAACCCTTAGAGAGTTCATTCCTTGTCATTCCTACTAAAAGCCAGAATGACTCCAACAAAATCTATATTATTCGTATATAAGAAATGATGTTGTTAGGATCTGAACCCGGACCACTAGAGCCAAAAGGCTATTGATCTTTATGTCATAGAACTACTTAACACAAAAGTTTAAATTAATGAGTAAAACCCAATCTAATATCTATAATTTGTTTACTCTGTATAAAAATGGCTCTGAAATCATTCATACAAAAAGCTTAATAATTAACATATATAAAAGGTTCAATAGCAATTCTTGCATTATTGCTAACAAAAAAATCATGTTGTAATCTTGGTTTAGCTATAGTTGAAACTGCTGACCTAACTTAGGGTTTCAAACTTCAAAAACTTAATTTGTATACATTTTAATGACCAAATTGGAGAAATTTATTTCTTATCTTTGCAGAAAGGGCGAGAAGAAAGTATTCCAAGTAGCTGCAGAGGATCTTTGCAGCGATGCCTGGCAATGGCGGAAATACGGCCAAAAACCGATCAAGGGGTCACCATTTCCCAGGTCAACAAATCAACGATCCACAATTACAAACCGAAAAATCAAACGTTTTTTAAGGGTGTTACTATTTACAGTCCGATTTTACTTGTTTTAGTTGGTACAAAAGACATAATTAACCTTAATTATTTAACAATCATATTCTTTTTAATTTTTACTTCCGATCTCACATTCAACCAACAAACAAGCAAATTAAATAAACACAAATGATCATTAATTTTTTTTTAAAAATAAAAGTAAATTTGGGCACAAGCATTTTGGACAAAATGCCTTCGGTTCAACCTTAACTGAACCGAACCAAACTGCTTTCAGTTGAATTACTAAATTTTGAATATTATTTTTGAATTACAAAATTTTTATTATAATTTTGTTATAAAAACCGATGTCAGTTTGGTTTGATTCGAGTGACATTATAATTTTCAGTTCAGCTCGATAAAAGTTATAATACGAATTCGGTAAATTGATTGAAACAAATGAACCGAATGCTCACCCTAGCCTGTGCAGTGGCGCATATGTTTTCACCGAACAGCCGCAATATATTTTCTATAGGATTGAATATTTTTGTCTATTTTACCGACTACAACATGTAATTTCCAAGTGTAAATAGAAACCTAGTTTTTTGAATTAGGGTTTTCAGTTCATCCGATTTTCAAATCAAAATTCAATCAATTTTTGCAGAAACTACTATAGATGCTCTAGCTCTAAAGCTTGCACCGCCAGAAAGCGAGTAGAAAGAAGCCATGTGGACTCCAAAATGTTCAGGGTGACCTACTCCGGCGAGCACACCGCCTTCTGTCCGCCTCCCAACGGCCAGTTTCCTCCCGCCGGCGATGCTCCGGTCATCCAGAATGCTGCAAATGGTGAACCGCCGGCGGTGGTGAGTGGTGGCGGAGAAATTGAGGGGCTCTCTCCGGTGGAAGTAGAGGCGGGAGATGATGTGGTGGTGGCCGTCGTCGGAGTCTCCGCCGGAGACGACGGCGGGATTGAGGGGGACGGCGAGGATTTGTTGATTCCGAATTTTAATGTGTTGAATGATGACTTGCTCAAGGGTTTCCGGCAGCTTGGCGGGACCATCAGCGATGGTAACTAGTCGCCGGAGTTCGGCCGGAAGTCTTGATTCCGGCGGTGGTTCCGGCAGAGGAGGTTGATCGGCCGGTGAAGGAAAATTAATAAGTTCTTTAGTCATTACTTGGTTCAAAACCGTGATAATGTGTTGATAGAAAAAAAACAATTTGTTTTTTCATCTTTTTAATTATTTTAGTTTATTGGGCGATAAATAACAGGGATGTAAAACCTTTTTTTTCTCAAATGCATAATATTTTCATTCAAAATCGTGAGTTAATATTGAAATATGTTAGTACTTAGTAGGCTTTTCTTCGTTTGCCTTTTATTGTTTTATATTTCATTCATAATTTGTGTACTCCTTTTTTCAAACATCTCAAAATAACTATGACCGATCGTAAGGTAATTTCATTTTTTGAGAAGTATTATTTGTTGATTTTCTTTGCTATTTAATGGGTAGTGTGGAACCATGTTCAATACTGTAAGACATATATAAAAGGGATCATCTTCCATTCACATCTTTAAGAATCAAATTTGCATCTACAATGAGATTTTTACATAACTTAACAACCCATCCTGTTAAACTAATCGTATAAAATATTTGCACAACATAAAGAAAAAATGTGTAACAATTAAATAACACAACAACTAAGAATATAACCGATTACATAGTACATTAATTAAAAAATAACAATATAAAATTTGCACCAAACTTTTCAAAAAAATAAAATAAACACCAAATGAATACATTGTTTATCAATATAGTCTAGAAAGTATCTTTTTACCAGTTTAGAACAGTTTGAAATTACTCTTCAAATTACCGATCTGGTATCATCTATATATTATTAAAAGCAAAGAAGTAGTTAATTACTTCTTTGCCCTTATCATTTAATTAAAATTATAAAATTAAAAAAAATCTAACTTACAATAATTTAAAATAAATTGCTGCATTATTAAATTTAGATTTTACAAAAGTTAAATTGATTTTCGAAGAATTTGTTTACAAGATAGGATTTGTACTTAATTTGAAAATCAAATCACGTATCCAAGCCTCAAAATCATGATTAAAAATTGCTGCATCATTTTCTTCAGATTTGCAATTATAAAGTATATTGTTTTAGATAGGATTTGTAGTTAATTTGAATTTGAATAGAAATCAAATCAAAATAAATTACTATTCTAAATCACGTTTTTATATCTGAATTTGATTAATCACGAGTTGTTTATATACAGACCTTTCCAGACTTCAATTAAGGTCTTAATTTGCTCTTTTTTCTCATCATTCTAAATAGGTATGATTCAATTCTGCTTTTATGTTCTTTGTAGCATGTATGCTTTTTTTTGTTCCTGCAGAAAATGTAATTATGTAACAACAACACCAATTTTAATGACTATTTATTCATGTTGTAATTGATATTCTATTACCATTTATCTCTGCAGAAAATTAGAACTTCTTAATATGAAGAACCTCAATTCGGTGGATGATATTGATCCAAGAAGGGTGAAACTAAAGATAGATTTTATATCCGACATAAATACAAGTAAGATGCAATGGACTCTGAAAGTACGTATTGTCCGCCTTTGGAAGGTTCCAGAACGCAATAACCCAAGCTCAACTTTTACCATTGAAATGGTTCTCCAAGATGAAAAGGTATGTTAATTTTAGGTTTTACCAATAAAAGGTATTTTAACTTTTCCGATACCCCTCTCATTAGGCCCTCCTCCATTCCCTTTAATTCCATTAATCACACCAATAATCTCCTACTTCACTCCTGAACCCAATCATTCTTCAACTTAAAAAACGTGACTCACAGAAAATCCGGGAGATAGCACCGTCGACCCTTGGAGATCGTCAGCGATCCAATCGACGGCCATGACGTCGTAGCAGATCGAGAGAACATACTCCTTGATGGCGGCGACGTGGCTGGGGTGGGCAGAGTTGGCGGCGAGGTCATCCTTGGAGGAGAGCATGGAATTGAGATTTGAAGGATTGGTGACAGTATTCACGTCATAAATCCATCATTTCAGAGAGTTGAATTCTGGAGAATTGGGAGGAGCCGATCGCAGTTGAATGATCGGAATGGAAAGAAGGGGATAAAACTTAAGTATGACGTGAGGGAGAGTAAAGAGAGGGGAAATGGTAACCTTTGATTTAATTGTGATCTGACGGTTAAGAAGGTTATGTGTATGAGTGCGTATGAGATGTGTGTGTCTATATAGTCTGACCATATATATAAAAGCAAAAGAGTCTTAAAAAAGACTTTTTTGCCCTCATATACTTTAAAAGACTTTTCTCATCCTAAATAATTAATTACTTAATTATGTATCTTAAATCTATTTTTAAAGTTGCATTTGTTTTTGTATGAAAAAAATTGCATATGTTTGTTGATTTCATTAAATATAAATACGTTACTATATATATTAAATGAGTATTTCAATTACTATACACACGTTACAATCGAATTAGTATTTCAATTAAATGTATATTTTCATGTTGCCATCAATAAACGTCAAATTATATTATTAGTGTAAAAATTACAGTAGCCGTTTTGTCCTAACGGACAAGTATTCAATAATTATTTTGATGGAGTTATATTTCTATTCTTATAAGTTCATGGTTTTCCCATTTTGAGTTGATAAACAATGCTTAAATTTTGCTGTTTGCTAAGTACTCTATCAAATTCGAAAAAGTTGTTTAATTATGGAAAGAACTACCAAGCATCTTTTAAAAACAAATCTTTGATTATCTTTATTTTGTTGAAGGTGGAAACCAAACTAATATAGATGATAAATATTTCACCAAGTCGGCATTTCTACATTGGAATCAAGAAAATCGAGTTCAAAGACCATTTATCAATAGTAAAAAATTCATTTTGCTATTTTCATCTTCTTTGTAATTTATCCATAAGTATATAATTTACGTAATAAACTCTCATGTTATTGACTAATATTGTTTGTTCTATAAAAATTATTTAAAAAAATTAAAACGCAAACATAATATTTTATCAACAGGATTTTGTAAGGAAATTTGTAGAACAAATGTTATCTTATTTGAACTCATCCAATGGTTACAAATTACTGTTATTTTACGGTTCATACGTGCTCGAGAATACAAATGTATTGAGTTTTCTTATTTTGATACTCATGCAATCAAGTCCAACTATAATTATTTAAATTAATTCAGTCTAAAATTAAGGTAATTTAATTTAATTAAAATATTTCAAAAATAAATCGTAAATTCAAATTTTATTATTCTGTGAACAATGTAAATTAAGTACTAGGTCGTTAATTATTGTCATGCTTCCACATCATGGATCAATCTTCCCGAATTAGCACATTCTAATTAAGGTAATTATTGTAGTCATTTTTGTTCTAATAAGATAATTCAAATATAATAAGGAAAAAGAATGTTATACTTTATATTTTCCCTAATATCAAGTTCATATGATTTGAGTGTAAATAGTTCTTTCTTTGTCAATTGAGCTATAAAAAAATAAGTCAAATATCATCTCAAAATGCATATTATGTGAGTTTGAATAGATAACAAGTGGATTAGTAAAAATGAAAACTAATATTTTTGTAATATATTCTCAATTAAAACGTGGTAAACAATTTTTCCTATAACATTATACTAATTTGAATACTTCTTAAAATAGATACGTTGACATCTGCTATTTCGAATGAATACAAATGAAGTTCAAATGTTGTATATAAAGCGGATGTTTTCACATTTAATTTAATATACAATATAATATATTTTTTCAACTTTAATATCATATTCTATTTGTATATACGTGTAAATAAGTTATACGCGCATCACACGGGCACTACACTAGTTTTTCCTTAAAAAATTAATTTTGTTCTCAAATAATACATATTATACGTTGAAACAAATTAATATAAATCAATCTGAGCTCTTTCCAAGCGAAAATATATCGACAAGTAAAACAGTTAAATTTAGAGTTCTCTAATGGGCCGAAATTATCGGGCCGACTAAATGGCCCATATCTTATCGTTGATTAATAGGATCGAAATAGTGTATAACTGTAATTACAGACCCCATTAGCTTCAACACTGAAAGAAATCAAATCACACAAAATTGAACCAGATCCAGGGGCGACTTCATCGGAGTTTCACCGGCGGCGAAATCACGATGTTCCTGCGGGCGATTGCGCGGCCGTTGATGGCCAAGGTGAAGCAGACGACGGGAATCGTAGGCCTAGATGTGGTTCCCAACGCAAGGGAGGTGTTGATCGGTCTTTACAACAAAACCCTAAAGGAAATCCAGGCGGTTCCTGAAGACGAAGGATATCGCAAGGCGGTGGAGAGTTTTACGAAGCACAGGTTGAAGGTGTGCCAAGAGGAAGAAGATTGGGAACTGATCGAGAAAAAGCTGGGATGCGGCCAGGTTGAAGAGCTCATTGAGGAGGCTCAAGATGAACTAAAGCTCATCGAGAAAATGATCGGTTTGTACTCTTGCTTGTCTCAATTTGTGGATGTTGTGTTTCTTTTGGCGTTTGCTTTGCTCGATGAACTCAGTGAAAAATTCTGCCTGGAATTGAAACTAGTGTGCTAATATGATTTGGAATTGCTTGAAATTGGATCGGAAAGTTGAAGTTGATAGATTATTTTGCCAATTTCCATTCACATTATTATTACTGTTACTGCTTACGGGTTGGCTTAGAATTCAGAGACGTATTTGTGCAATTTCTCATTGTTTTTGTATGTTCTAAGTTCTAGCAGAGCTTATTGAAGAATAATGAATTGGTATAGCCAAATTGTACCATCTACAAAGAATAGTGTCTACATTGCTATGGATTCAAAATCAGGCATTTGACAATCCAACCAAATCCTTAGGAAATATATGGGAGCCCAAAACCTGTACCATGGCATAGATTCTTCCCCTTTGATATGCATATGGCTGTATGCATAGGACCTAATTTTAGGTTCTGTTCCTTTGGACTGATAAGCCAGCGGCAAAACTGAACTGAAATTTATTGAAAAAGTAGTGGAAATGAACTAAAACTTATTGAATAATTATTGAACTGAACTGAACGGAAAATAAGTTGAAAAGAATAGAGCCCTTGGTTTATGGGAAATTGGTTGAAGTTTACATACGGCATTGAGTCCTTGAATGTCCAATGAGTGATTCGTTGTGTTCTGGCTTCTGCTTTGTGGTATTACTTTGTTTGGCTTGTTTTAACTGTTTGCTGCCCTTCTTGGTTTATGCTCATTCATATTTTATGGGCTGCCTCATTTTGTGTGCTGGAATATGTAGAAACAAGATTAAGTTCATTCTCTCTAAAATTAATCAGTAGATTGTTTCAGACATTAGATATTCTCTCTGATTAAGGATCTAGCTGACACAACATAGTTCCTTATGGAAGGAAATTAAAACATAGACCTGTAGTAGACTGTAATGTAGCTACCTCTTGTCTTAAAGTCATATCTCTGTCGCTGACACTAGACCATAACAATATGTTTTCACCAATTCATACTTTTGTCATCGGAAGTTGGGGATCCTTACATTTTTGTGATGTTATAAAGTGTTATTTGTTTAAGTTGTGTTCCAAAATTGAATTCATCCTCTAAGGCCTAAGCTAAGTTCCCCTGGAAGATAATTAGTTTTGAGTGATGTTACTGCCCTGTTATGCACTTGGGTTCTTATACCAGTTCTTGTGATGAGAATCAGGTCAATTCTTAAAATTTTCCTGTTGAGCAATATCTTCTTTCACTTTGAGCTTGAGCTTAGCTTTGGGAGAACTAATAGCTTGTAAATTTATGTTCTTTCTTCCCAATTTATATGAGTTGCTTACTAGTCTTCATAGTTGTACAATAGATCAAGTATTCGCATTGTGTTTTCTTTAAATTGTTAGGTACATTCATTGTGGATCATTGATATTATTTGCTTTTTGAATTGTTCGATGCTGCAGAATGGGACCCGTGGGGTGTTCCTGATGACTATGAATGTGAAGTGATAGAAAACGATGCACCGGTTCCAAAGCACGTTCCTCTGCACCGACCGGGTACCCTTCCCGAAGAGTTCTACAAGACCCTTGAAGCCTTGCAATCCAAGGGCTCACCTGCTGTCACCTCTGGCCAACCCGAGATCAAGGACTAATCTGCAATCTTCAGTCATTTTGAGGTTCAAAGTTGATCTTTCCCTTTACTATTGTAACTCCTGTTTGTTAGAGCATAGGTTATCATGGAACCGGAAGAAACCATTCAAAGAATAATCCCTACAGAATGGAAATTTGAAGTTGTTTTTATCGGTTCTTTTGGCGATTTTTGTTAGACATATGTTGATTGTATTGTGTGTTGAGAGACTTCATTTGGGCAGTTTAAGTAATGTTCTTTCGAATTTGGATGAGCCTTGCCTCCCGGGATCGGTTGTTGACTCTTCTATTTGAAGCTGATTTTCTCGATTTTTATTTCGTGCTAGCACGATTCGACCTCGGTTTTCTTTCAAACTTAACCTGGATATAAACCCGGGGTTATGTTTGAAGTAAGGGTTAAACAATGCCAAAGACTAGAATGAAATGTGCAAGAAATCGAAAATATTGGTGTAATACATGTATAAAAGGTTCCACCTCGTGAGGAAAGCAACTATAATATCAATCAGAAGCAAAATCATAACAATTTATGTACAATTTTGGATCAAATTGAAAAGTCTATATAATTTATTGTGCGTCTTTGAAGAAAACAAATAGTTAATCCTTGGACTAATTAAAAAACATACCTTGTGTTTTGACGCATTTTTAAAAAAGGGTTTATCTTATTTTTTCTTACAAAAGGGGTTTGTGTTTTCAGATTGTTAATAAATAAAGGTTTTTCAATACTAATTATGTCATTAGATGGGGTAATTATGTTCATTAGACTATGAAATTTTGAGAGTCAATTAACAAAAAATATAATATATATTAGTGAAAATTTTTAAATTTTTTAAGAAGTGGAGTTATTTTTTTTAATTAGGAATATAGTAACAAATGTAAAAAAATCATAAAAAATATCCATACCTCTTAAAAAATTTCAAATTTTAGCACTAATGTGTATTATATTTTTATGAACTAAGCTAAAAACTTTTATAGCAAAATAACATGATTATCCCATTTAATGACATAATTAGTATTAAAAAACTTTTATTTATTAACTTTCTAAAAACACAAACCTTTTTCTGTAAGAAAAAATAACACAGACCCTTTTTTGAAAGTGAGTCAAAACACAAGATATATTTTTGTAATTAGCCCTTAATCCTTTACTGCAAATCCTTACCTCGTTATTTTCGGAAAAATTTGAAAACCGTACAAAATTTTCTAGAAGTTCTTATTCTAGTGTGTACAGTATACTCACAAGTAGTCTATTTATTGTAGGTGCTTACTAAGAGACTTAATGAATCGAGACTCTCCTAAAATTGTTCCAGATAGCCGTTCGCTCCCCTGAATTTTTAAATCTTTGTTTGGGAATAAATTGCGTAAAAATCATAAAAAAACCGTAAAGAAAACAATAGTAAATGAGAGAATTATAAACGATAGATTAAAAAATTGTACTTAACAAGAAAGTACAAAATTTCAAAGTAAAATTGTATAAAATTACTTAATTACTCCTAAAATAAAAACAAACTATTCTAATAAAATAGGATAAAAAAGTCACAATTGTAGTTGACTTTCTCTTTCCTCTAATCCGTAGCAAATTTAGTCGAGTTTGGACAAAACATTTTTAAGGCTGGCCGACCAAACCCAGCTCTAATCCGACACAACTCGTTCAATATGTCAATGGATTTCCTAATGTGGGCCCGACCAAGCCCAGCTCTACCGTGTAATAATTAACATATATTTACATATGGATTTCTAATTTTAGAATATCCCAATCCGTTTCGAAATAGATTTCCTACGTAGACTAGTATTAGGTCTTCCCTTCACATTACTGTACCTTCTGTTTTCTGCACTCCCAATTATAAGCCAATAGTCTTCTTCACCAGTAGATTTCACTGCAATCGTCAGTTTCTCCACTCTCCCGCTCTCTCCATCTTCAAAATCCTCTCTGTCATCTCTCCAATGGCGTCCGATCTAGAAAAAAAAGCAAAAGAAGCGTTCATCGACGAAAACTTTGAGCTCGCCGCCGAACTCTTAACGCAGGCCATCGATTTAAACCCTAACTCCGCCGAGCTCTATGCCGACCGCGCTCAGGCCAACATCAAACTCCAGAATTTGCCTGGTATTAATTTCTCTGGTACTCAATCGTTCTTTGTTCTTTTAACTGCTTGACCCTTTGGCGCGGAATTCAATTGTTTGAAACTTTCAAAAGTTCCAATCATCCCCTAAACTTGTAAAAATGTAAAAGTTTCCCCTTCAACTGACAAAAATGGACCTGCTTGCCCCCCCTAAACACACGTGTCGGCTTCTAATTGGCTTGACTTTTCAAAGGTTTCATTTTTTTCTATCCAACCAGAAGTTGACATGTGGAATTTTAGTGTTTGGAGGTGCATTTTAGACAAGTTTAAGGGGTTGAGGGGCTATTGGAGACAAGGTTAGGGGGGTGTAGATGTATTAGGCCTATGTTTGACCCTTCACATATTCTTTGTTTTTGGTGACTTACTCTTGTTTCTGTCATAATGATCATCAATTGCGCACCTAGGAATGTGGTTGATCTGTTGAACATTGCAGGCACGAATTCTATCAGAAACCTGAGGAGGTGGTTGTGACTATTTTTGCAAAAGGATTGCCTGCTAGTGCCGTTACCGTTGACTTTGGTGAACAAATTGTAATTCACTTCACCAATTGATAGCTGATACTGTTTATCTCTATGTCAAATCTAATGACTAATCTCTGTTGCTAATTGCTTTTCAGCTAAGCATCAGCATTAGTGTGGATGGCGAAGATACTTACCATTTGCAACCTCGCTTATTTGGGAAGGTATTGCCTGCGATTCATGTAGATGAGAATCGAGATAGCTTTGCTCCTATGAAACAGTGATTTTCCGTTTATTTACTTATATAATATAACCCTTTTGCTTCTGGTGTGAATTGCAGTTTTTGAACATTCCATTGACTTTTTGCTAATATATGGCTCTAATGTTAAAATTCTGCATCCTCATTTTGTAGATAATACCTTCCAAGTGTAGATACACTGTTCTATCTACAAAGATTGAAATCCACCTTGCAAAGGCTGATCCCATACACTGGACATCTCTTGAATACAGTGAGGGTACAACAGTCGTACAGAAAGTTCATGTGTCCTCAGGTATACCAGAGATCGAAAAACTCATGGTTATATTAACCGATATAGACGTTGAACTTAGCATGCATTCAGTATTTGTTGACATTTTCATTCCTGAACCGCAATTTCTCCAAAATAATTCCAAGTAGAACAAAAAATGAAATTAAAAACAAATGCATGGCTTCTTTCCATGTTTATGTAGGAAATGGGCCAAATAGACCTTCTTATCCATCGTCAAAACCGAAAGCAGTAGATTGGGACAAACTCGAAGCTGAAGTGAAGAAACAGGTAAGCTTTCCTCCTTTTGTCTATGTGTATCATAGGAAGTTGGAAATCTGAGAAATTATGTGTTACATTTTCAGGAGAAAGACGAACAACTAGATGGGGATGCAGCATTAAACAAGTTCTTCAGGGACATATACCAAGATGCAGATGAAGACATGAGGAGGGCAATGCAAAAATCTTTTGTAAGTGTTTCATTTTCCCCTTTCTCTTTAGATGATCAAAGGCCAAATACATCGGTACCCACCTAAACTTGTCCCAGATTTCCTCTCGCCCCTCTGAACTTTCAAAAGTTCTTTTTGCCTTCGGAAACTTGTAAAAAAGATACCACTTTACCCCCTTCAACTTATATAAACATTTTGCCCCCCTAGACGCCACGTGTCGGCTCATGATTAGCTTGCCTTTTTTAAAAAATGTCATCCACTAAAAAGTTGACATCTGGAATTTCAAGATTTAAAGCTTGATTTTGGACAAGCTTTGGGGGTCAAGAGGCTATGAGAGAAAGTTTAGGGGGCAAGAAGCAATATGGGATAAGTTCAGGGCGGTTTGGATGTATTCGGCCATTGATGTCTCGTGTTTCTTAGCTATTTTATTTCCGAATGCTGATATTGGTGTTGACTGCAACCTGATATTTCGGGTCTCGGGTGTGTTTTGTAGGTTGAATCGAATGGAACAGTACTGTCCACAAACTGGAAAGAAGTAGGCACTAAGAAGGTTGAAGGAAGTCCTCCAGATGGTATGGAGATGAAGAAATGGGAAATTTGAGCTATCGGTCGGGTTTTGATCGATGGAAAATATTACCTTTTCTTCACCATTGTCTTTGTTCTGTTTTATAGGTTTACAGTAATTTATTTCATGGTTAACAGATACAATGTTGCTCTTTGTTTATTTTAGATGGATGTCTGAAACCTTAGAATCTGGTTAAGTTATGTTGATGTACAGTTTTCCTTTTTATAAGTTGTTTTTGCATAACAGCCAATTTTATTATGCTTGTGGTTTTCATATTCTGGATTTTTTTGTTGGGCTAAACGCATAAATGCCCCCTTTAAGTTGGTAATTTTCGTTCCATGCACCCTTTAAGTTTGAAAAGGTCCTATTACCCCCTTCAAGTTGGCAAAAATGGATCGATTACCCTTTCAATGTCACGTGTCAACTTTTGATTGGATACATAAAAGTAAAAAAAAAGATATGTTTGAAAAGTTAAACCAATCATATTTTGACATGTGGCATTGAGGAGAGGTAATTGATCCGTTTTTGCCAACTTGAGGGGGTAATATGACTTTTTCAAACTTGAAGGGTGCATGAGATGAAAATTGTCAACTAGAGAAGGGCAATTACACGTTTGGACTTTTTGTTGCTTAAGGACCACATGTGAATTTGAATAGGGCAGGCCCTAATAGATAAATATCTATAAACGCACAATTGAGTAGATAATTGGATAAGTATTGAATAATTAAACTGGAATATGTTGTTTTATAAAAAGTATGACAATAATTTATTGGAGTGACAACTTGAAAAATAATGCAGTTCGACAGTATTAAATAAAAAAATTTTGTTTATTAAAATTTAATAAATAAATATTTAACTGAAATTTATAAAATAAAAATGAATTAAATTTATTAAATAAATACTAAACTAAATAAAAAATTAATTTAAAAAAACATTTAATTTTTGGAATAAGCATATTTATACTATAGCAAATCCAAATTAAATTAGAAAATGTAAGATTTTAACTTTCAACGCATCGAAATACTCAAAACAGAAAAAGAAACACTGAAACGGCGGCGTTCCAAGAACATAACTACAACAACTTTGCATTAAACGGCCTATTCGACTTCTTCATCTGATAGCTCGTCGCGAATTTTTCTTCCTACTGAGCTTTCTCTCTCGCTCGATCCTCACTTTCTCCGGTATGTATTTGTATATCCCCAATCTCTCTTTCCCGTCATTACTATTTGATGTATTTTACCATATGGAAATCTCAGCTGTAGAAATTGATTGATGTTTTTCGAAATTTCAGCTTAGGTCTGAGTTTTAGCTGGACAAATGCAATCAATCGATTGTTGATAAAATTTGTTTGTTCTTGATCCTAATTAATGTTTTATGGAAATCTCAGGTGTATAAATTGATTGATTTTTGTAGAAACTTCAGCTTAGGACTGAGTTTTAGCTCGATAAGCGTAATCAATCGATTGTCGATGCAGCTGGATAGATCTTAATCCTGTTTGATCTTTTCCAGTATAATTCCTAATTAATGTTTTATGGAAATCTCAGGCGTAGAAATTGATTGATTTTTGTAGAAACTTCATCTTGGGACTGAGTTTTAGCTGGATAAGCGTAACCAATAGATTGTTGATGAAATTGCTTAGATCATAACCCTAATTAATGTTTTCCAGTGTAATTCCATACATTTCTGAATTCTATTTGATTGGGGAGCAAAAAGATGCAATTTTTGGAGGATCGGACATCAGTCCATCGCCGCCAGTACCGACCTCATCTGGTAACAATTGCAACATGATGTATGTGTTCAATAGAAACGGCGTCTGCCTTCTGTACAAGGAGTGGAATCGGCCGCTTCACACTCTCGATGCTCACCAGGATCATAAGCTCATGTTCGGCCTTCTTTTCTCGCTCAAATCCCTCATCGCCAATATGGACCCCACGAGGTAAAGTTTCTAGTTCTGGTTTTGGTTCAATTCTGTTTTTCGAATTTGGTTGTATCATGAAATTAGAAAGTAAATGTTCATGTCCATTTGATGTCCGGATCTTGGTATATTGCTGAGACATGATTCAATTGTCAAGCTAGTAAATGGAGATGTTGATTGATTCGCACTGTGCATTTCTGATATAGCACTGCTTCGTGTTGAGATTTGAGTTTAACCTAAATTGTTTCTGTCAGGTGGAATTTGGTTGTTGTGTTTAGTTTCTTCTCTGCGACTCTGTGTTATGTACCTTGTGCTGATTCAGTGATCTCTTCAGTGCAGAGAAAGGAAATCTCAGGATGCCTCAGTTACCTGGCCAAGGTTGCTCCTTCCACAGCTTTCGCACGAATACATACAAACTTAGTTTCATGGAGACTCCTTCTGGGATAAAGGTCTGGCTAAGTTCTTCATGTACTTTGTTTCTTATCCAGTTAAACACATTTATACGAATGCATGGCATCAAAATTTACATTTTAAGTTGTCCTGTTGAGTTGCAATATTGATCTAATCATTGATTGTTGCCTCTTACTGGTCTGGCATCTCAAACTCACAAAATGTTGCTTTGATTAGATATCTGACATTGAATCAGAAGCCTTGAAGATTTTCAGAACATAATAGTTTTTCAAATTTGTCTTAACTTTTATATCTTCTAATTTTGATGGTGTATATATCTTTTCTGCAGATTATCTTGGTTACTCATCCCAGGACCGGTGATCTACGTGAAGCCTTGAAGTATATTTACAACTTATATGTTGAATATGTTGTCAAGAACCCACTATACACTCCCGGAGCTCCTATCAGGTAAAACATGTAATGCTTATCAAATCAAACTTACTAATATACATAGTGTCTAAAATCTGGGTAGTGGCTATCATTCTTGTATTAAGACTTGATTTGGCCTTGCTCTAGCTTTGGGAAGAGGGGAATTGTTTACAAAATTCGGTGAATTCAAACAAGCCGTGTGGTTTCGGTTTGATGCTTTCTATTTCATATTTATATCTGGCTGTGTTGCTCATTAAGTTGTTGAAACTTGCAACTTCTCGAGTCTGATGGTTTAGTGCAGCGTAAGTAGATCCTAATTTTCCATGCACCACAGCACCTAAAGTTCTGCTCATTTTTTTTATTTTTAGATACGTAATATTTCCTTATAACTAAAGAATATTTAACCTTGTCATGTATTCTTGACCTGAACTGTGCACAAAGTATACGGAGATTGCAGTGGATGTTTTTCTCTTGAACCCTTGTTGACCTGAAATAACATATGAATATTTATAGTATTTCTTCAATCGTGTAGCGATTTGTGAAAGACAGTTAAGAATGTGGAACTAAACTCCTTTATATCGCTTAATATCAAGAGTTTAAGGCTGATCTCTGCTTGAAATGATCTTGTATAGCTCTATTTAAAGTTGTTTCAAGGTATGTTGAATTGTTCAATGTCGATATATTTACTTTACGGTAACCCAAATGTCAGGCGATGTATTTAATTGAATTTCACAGTAACTAAAAATCTCAAAATCTCATATAAATGTATCTTTCTTTGCTGTAAGAATCAATCAAATAACAAATGTATTCATTATCTGTGTTATGTAGATCCGAGTTGTTCAATACTCAACTTGATCAGTACGTGAGGAGCATAGCTTAACATCTCATAGTCCGTGTTATGTAGATCCGAGTTGTTCAATACTCAAACTACCGACATTTTATCACGCTGATTGCCATCTCAACCAAAGACTGCATTTGAAATCAGGTACCATTGCTTTCAGAATTTTGGTAGAAGTTGAAATTTGAATTGTTTTCATCTGTGAGAATTTGCTGCTTATTCTGTATAATTTGTCACATATTGACATTCTTTAACTTTCTATATATCACACATGCTCCCTGTATGGCTGTATTGCACATTTATTGGACGCGTAGTCATAATTTAGGCTTTTCACCTTTTCTTACAACTTATACTATTGAAATTTGAACTCGGTTGAACTGTTTTGAACATCATTAGATGTCAAAAAACATCTGATACAAAGATCTTTGTCCACAGACTGAAATTGTGATACAAAAAGTTACAAGTTCGAGTTCACATTTGGGAGGAAAAGGATGAGATTTTATTCCTGTGCCATCCACGTTTGCATATTATATTGTTACCACTTTAATTGGAATACAAACATATAATCAATTATCAAAAAAGTTATAAACATATAATCACCAATAATCAACAAGCAGCGAGGCCGTCATAGTAGACCATATTTCATGAAATGAAATTTAATAGTAGTTTGATGAATTTTATGATAGAAATTTATTAAAATTTAATGAAGTCAAAATTTATATGAAATTAATTTATAGTTAAGCTTATTCAATATTTATTGTAACTATATGAAATTATATTCAATTTATTGAATTAAACTGAATTGAAAATAAGTTGAAAAGAAAAGAACTTTAACTTATATCATATGGATTATAATATCCATCTTTTCCCTGGAAAAATAAATTTGCTATTTTGTGTTCATGAAGAATAAACAATAAATTGTATGATCAATGATAAAAATGTTAGCATGTCGTACAAAACCATGAGTTTTAACATTTTCTCATCTTCTCTTCCATTCTCTATTAAATTTGCATTGATTCAATAACAAAGTTCGCCCCTATGGCTTTAACTAGGTCCGAGTATAAAGATACGTTTTGATGATAAAAAATATATAACAATTGTGCTCCCATACACTTCACTCGACTCGTTTACTCACCTCCACGACTCAATGAGTTCGATCAAAGCCACCCGACTCGAACCGCCCTCACTCAACGCTTTAACCGCTTCATCTCTCATCGAAACAACCCACTCTCTCACCGAGTCACCCATTAACTCACAAACCCGCCTCTCAACCTCCGCCGCACTCACAAACCCGTCCTCCAACTCGTCCATCGGCAATGCAATCCTCATCTCGTTCACCATCGCAACCCGATTCAGCCTTTGCTCCGCATACAAAGGCCACGCCACCATCGGAACCCCTGCACACAACGACTCCAGCACCGAGTTCCACCCGCAATGAGTCACGAACCCGCCCACCGAGTCATGGCTCAACACCGCCACTTGTGGGGCCCAATTCTTAACCACTAAACCCCTCTCCTTCGTACGAGCCAAAAACCCGTCGGGTAGCAACGAGTCCAAATCAGGCTCCAACTGACCCGAAATCGCTAACCCTCCCTCCTCCGCTGGCGGATTTCGCACCACCCAAAGAAACCGCCGGCTGCTCCTCTCCAATCCGACAGCAATTTCTCTCAGTTGCTCCTTCGAGAACAAACCTAAGCTCCCGAAGCAAAGAAACACAACGCTTCCTCTCGGCTGCAAATCGAGCCACGAGAACCACTCTGGAGTGCCGGCGGCGGCGGCGCTCCGGTCAGCAATCAGCGGACCGGTGCTGTAAATAGGCGGAGTTCTTCCATCCGGTACGCACAATCCTTCTCTTATTGCTTTCAGAGTTCGATTTTCGAGCGATTCGAAGGTGTTGATTAAAATTCCGGACGATTTCGAGAGCAAACCGGAGGTTTCAAGGAAGAGATCGTAAGCCTTATCGTTCCGATCTTGCATCGGTTTCACCATATCGGTAGCCGGAACTGGCGGAAGACCGGGAACTTCAAAAACAGCGCCGTTTAGATCCTTGAAGCTCTTCGTTGTATTTCGATGGATTGTTGGGCTGTAAAGAAAAACAGAAAGACAAGCCGCCGGAGAAGTGAAGTAGAAATAGCCGGGGATTTTGAGCTCCGACGCGACGTTAAGATAAGCGGCGCAAAAGAAATCCATTACAAGAGCTTTAACGGCGGAGGTTTCGGATAAGGAAACGAGGATTTGACGGACGTTAGGCTGGCTGAGGCGGAGGGCTTCGAAGGTTAGGGTTTCGTGGTGAGCGGCGGAGGTGAAAGGGAGGGCGACGGCGGGGAGGCGGTGGAAGGAGATTGAGGGGACGGCGGAGGCGACGGAGGCGATGTAGGAGGAGGTGTCGCCGGCGTTGTAGGGCGCGGGGATGATGAGGATGTGTATGGAGAAGGAAGGGTGGCCGGAGAGGATGAGTTTTGCGAGCTCCACCATGGAAATCAGGTGGCCGATCGCCGGCGACGGGAGGAGGACGAGGGACTCGGCGGCCATATCGGTGTTGATTTTTTGTGGCGGAAAGTTGCTATAATGTCTTTTTTTTTTATCAATGCTATGGATGATGTATTATATAGTGATTATAATAAGTTGGTTGTTTCTTGAAATAATAGAAATATTTAATGCGAAATGATGGGTTTGGTCCCAAGTACATGTCGTGTTGGAAATTTTAACTCTAATGCCGCCTCGTTATTTTTCAATTTATTTTTTAATTAATTTAATATATTTCATTAAATTTTAATTTTAATTTATTTTATTAAATATTAAATATGTTGCATATATTTTACTGTAATAAAATTTTAATAATTTTAAAATAAAATTAATAAAGGCCGAAGCATGTTAATCGATTACAATAATCAATACAGATAAGATATATTTAATGAGCAATAATGGGTTTGGTCCAAAGTACATGCCGTGCTTGGAAATTCTAAGCCGCTACGATATTTTTTAATTTATTTTTTATTTAAATGATTTAAGTGTAATTCAGATTAATTTTAAGTAATTTTAATTTAATTTAGTTTTATTAATTTTTTTTATCAAAGTTCGAATAAGTAACATGCAATTTATTGAGTTTTAATATATTTTTAATAAGTTTAAAATTAAATAAATTTAAATTAATTTAATATATATTTTAATGTCAATAAATTCTCTTTTAAATTTTCATTATGTTTAAGTCCAATAAATTTCATTCTACCACTACAAAATTTCAGTTCAACTCCGACATCAAGGACGGGCTAAATTTAATATATAAAGCTATTGAATTGTTTGATAATTTACGGCTGTATTTAACAAAACCGAAAAAATAATCGCGTGGGTGTGGTTTGTTGACTAGCTATAAGTTATAACTAAATAAATAAACCTATTTGTTTTATAATGACTGTCAGGAGTGTAGACTAATGTGTCCTTCACGGAATAAACGTTGAAAATGGAGTCATTAAAGTGTATTTTAGTCTCCTCAATACTATAAATAAAGACTGGATAATTGATTACAGTAATGAAAATAAGATTATTGAGTAGAACTTGTAATAAGAGTCTAAAATGATATCAATGATAAACACGAGGCATAGTTGTTTTTCTTATGCTGAGACTGTATCCAAAAGTAACATAAAAAAAACTAAGATAAAATACATAATATTGATTACCTACGTAGGAATTCACCAACTTTATATAATTTTTTTTTAATAATTAGTATATCTTTAAAGAGGTGGGGTTTTAAACTCAAGACCTTCCACTAACACATTGGAAGATGTACCACTTAATAAAAAGTCAATTGATGCCAACTTTATATAATTAGTAGTTATAAAATTTTATACATACATTTTGGTGCTAAATTTGGGCGAAATCCCACAACCAACAAAACTATAAGCAATATATGAAGCTAAATATGGACACATTTATATATTCATACATAATACTGACTAACCAATCATAAAAAAACGCACTTAACCTTCATAAGATAATTTTGAAAGTAATAGGCGAAATGGGAAAAACTGAAGAAGTAACGCGTTCAGTTTAATATAGTTAATATTGAAAAGTAAAATAAAATGTATATGAAAACCGTTCATTATATATTAATGGAATAATTTTAAAAAACTTCTTGATGTTTCAATTTTTAATAAAAAAATTCTCTGATTTTTAAAATTAAGTAAAAGACTGCCCAATATTTGTCTCCGTTAGCAAAACAAGGATTTTCCATCCATTAGCTGTTAAGAATGACGTGGCAAGGGACAATTTTGTCCAATCCTTCATTTTTAACCTAAAAACTCATTTACCTGCTATTCTAACCCAATTACCTAACAAACTTAACCCATTTACCCAATTGAAACCTTAATACACTCAACTGAAAACCCCACCAGCGCCGGCACCGGCACGGTTGCCGGAAAATCGCTTTTCCGGCCAAAACCTGGCGAAACCCCGAATCTCCACCTCCCCGGCGTTCTCTCTCTTCCCGCCGCCGAGCAAAACATGACTCAGATCTGAAACGAAATCCGACCAAAAATCACCACCGAAACCAGCAAAGAACCCCCAAAAATCCGGCATAACCCTAAAAACTCCAGCAAAACCCAAAAAAACGGAGGCGACCAGTAGAGAATGATGGGATCTGTTTTGAAATCGGGATCTAGTGCGAAATCGGGATCTGGAGAAGTCGTGTTTTCTGATTTCGCGACTGGTGGCGAAATTCCCAATTCAGACGAGCAAGAAGAGAAGAGAGAGAGAGAGCGCCGAGATTTGTTGTTCACCGAGATCTGAAAATTAAGCATCGGGATTTCTGTTCGTCGGATCTAGGATTTTCGAGTTTTCCCGGCATCGAGGAGAGAGAAAGGCTTTCGCTGGGGGGAGGGGCTAGGTTTACCTTCGGCGGAGGAGGGGTTGATTCGGCGACAAATTTGAGGCAGGGATCTTGATGGGATTTTTGGCCTGAACCAGCGATGGGGTTAGATTTATTGGCAGTGGATTCCGCAGTAAAGGGAGGGGTGATTTGATGTTTGCCAAAGTTTTGGCACCGTCGCCGGAATCGCGATTTTCTGGCGACGGCGCTGGTGGTCAGTGATTAGGGTTAGGGTTAGGTTGGGTTGGTTGTTAGGGTATTTGGATTACGGTTAGGGTTGAATATGGATAAATGGGTTAAAAATTAAGGATTTGACAAAATTGTCTCTTGCCATGTCAGCAGTTAACTGTCCTTGAATGAATTATCCTTGTTTTGCTAACGGAGACAAACATCGGGAAGTCTTTTGCTTGATTTTAAATATCAAAATTGAAGTGCATGTTAAAGATTTTATATACTTATTTAATACATTCTTAATCTTTATGCAACTCTTTAAACGACTCATAAACATATAGAGCAAGTAGTTTGTAAAGTAAACATAATGATAAGACTATTTATGCCTAAAACATATAGGACGTGTCACATATTTGTAGAAGTTTTTTTCTGCGTTTTTACGATCATGCTTTTTCTTTTTATATTTTGTAGTCGTTCTCTTTTATTATTTTTACAGTTATAAACCATTTATTACCGTTTGTGAACTTTCAAATCTCCATAATACGTTAAGATGATGACATTTAATACAAAGTAACACATTGATGAAATAAAACAAAAAATCGATACTTACTCTACTCTAATCTTTCAAATTCAACAATTTTTCCACTAACACTTTCTCTTATAACATTTTCAGTAACGAAAATTTCTTTTATTATCTCCTTCTATTACAAATCACCTATTACCGTTTCATAACCTTCAAACCTCTTTAATACGTTCGGTTGGTTACATTCAATACAATAGAATGTATTTAATTATTCATGAAATAAACTATAAAATTGCTTGCTTACTTTATAACTCCACTATAATCTCTACATCAAAATTTGAGAGAAAAGCCATGAAATCCATGATAGTATTGTATCCCCATCCAATGCGAGGACATCTTTTATCCATGTTAGAGTTAGCTAAACTCATTGCCAAACACTACCCTTCTCTTTCAATTACAGTTATAATCCTCAACATGTCCAC
>CAOJBJ011404294.1:0-12579 GCA_948291685.1 Euphorbia celastroides | reverse complement strand
ATCTGAACTGATATCTGAATTGAAAGTCAGGGCTGATTCTAGCATGGGCGATTCCACTGCTATGACCATTGAATTTCTGCGGGCTCGTTTGCTGTCTGAAAGGTCTGTATCAAAAACTGCAAGACAAAGAGCTGATGAGCTAGCAAAAAGGGTATGTTTTCAATTGCAATTTTTAGGCCCTTTTGCACCTCAAAATTTTCCTTTTCTCTCCCATCCTTTTTTAGGCCCTTATGTTTTCACGGAATTTATAACTTTTTGGTGCATACCACTTATCTTGATTTTACTATTTAGCAAAATTGGGACATACAGATAACATAAGAGTAGAACAAGGGCCAATTATGCCTACATCTAATATGTTAGGGGGCGAAAAGGCCATACTAGAAGGTGGATAGGCCACGGCCAAAAAAGGTTTTTGTGACTTTTGATCATTGATACCGTTGTTATGGTTGGAATTGTTTGAATTAGGTGTTTGAGTTGGAGGAGAAACTAAGGACTGTATCTCTTCAAAGAATGAAGGCGGAAAAGGCAACAGAAGCTGTTCTTGCTATTCTTGAGGGTAATGGGATTAGTGATGTCTCCGAGACCTATGATTCGTCCTCTGATCAAGATCCGCCTTATGAACCGAGACAAGATTCAACAGGGAGAAAAAATGAATCAGAGGGATTTTCAGGTTCAGACTTTGATAATTCCTCGGTTCCTGGAAGATTGTCTTGGAAAGGCTGCAAAGAGACTTCACGTTCTCTTGAAAGATACAAACAATCTTCTTTCAGAAGGCGGAGTAGTTTTGGAGCGGGTTCTTCCTCCTCAAAAAGCCAACCTGGGAAATCATGCTGCAAAATAAGATACAAAGAATCCCGGTTTGTTCGTTTTTCCTTAAATTGTAATGCTCAAATTAGTAATCCTTTTGAGTTCACATTCATTTTTCAGGCTAAACAAAATGTTTGTCTTGTAGTTTTGTCATGATATATGTTCTACTTTTTGGATTTTGCTTACATTTTTGAACCAGCATGAACATGGCTACATTAACTTGTCAATCTTAGGCATAGTTATTGCTTGAATGGAAATTTGTACTAAACATCCTCCATTTTATTAATTGACTTGAAATAATTTAATATATTTTCCAAATCTGGATAATGGTGGTTATGTTTTATTACAAAACATTTGTGGGCGGTTGATGCAAATGCATGTCAGCATATGGTTCATAATTTGCCAAAACATGTCAGTTTCTATCACCAACATGACACCACTAGGAACATTTTGACAAAACTGCCCAATCAAAGGATCAAATTGATACCTAAAGTTGATTTTGGAGAAATTGCTCCTTCAAATGCCAATGAAGCTCTGATAAAGAAATTTAGCAACTGTTTTTGTGGCAAGGATAGGAGATATGCGGATTTATGATTATTTTTATGATGTCAGGTCTGTAGCTGAAGATTTCAAGGCAAACCCTGTCAAAGTTGATTCTCTGGAAGAAGAAATTGTTCCAAACCTAGAAAATTCTCCAGATTTTTGTGGTGAGCCCGGGAGATGGGGAAGCAATGTTGGAAAGGGAGAAAAGGCAATCTCGAGAAATAACCAAAATGAAAAATCTAATGTGTACAGAGGAGATAGAGACATGGAGGAGGCACTTGAAAATCAGGCTCAACTCATTTGCCAGTATGAAGAAATGGAGACAGCTCAAAGAGAGTGGGAGGAAAAATTCAGAGAAAACAACAATAGTACACCGGTACGGTTAATTGAACTTATACTATCTTAGTTTGCAGATTTGAAGTTTACACCAATGTGGTAGTTTATGAATATAAACTTGAAAGTATAGTGAATAAGTTCTATCATAAATTTGCTTAACCAATAATTTAAGGGCAGATTAGGTAAAGCTTGCTTTTCCACTGATTCAATTCAATATGGTCTAGGTATTGTTCTAGGAGATAAACTGTTTTGAGACAAACTGTATTGTTAAGTTAAACCTCAAGTTCGTTTTTAGACCAATGGGTTCTAGTCAAGTTGAAGGGCTAAAAGTGAAACTTCATTCGGCAAACCGACATGATTGATAGCTCAAAGTGGACGTCAGCTGTTCATATGAACATAAGCATCCATCAGAACTAATGTAGAGGTTATAATTGATAATGATTGTTGAAAATGACTATTTGAATGAAAGTTCATATACTAAGGGCCAGTGTGGGATTGCTTACCTGGATTGTCCAGAAAAGCTCCATTTCAAGCTTTTTCTATGACCATAGATTTTGGCTTTTGGAAAGCAATATCAAACAGGTCCTAATTAATTGGTATTAAGAGTCAAAATCTGTTGTCCAAAAGTTGAATTATATTACTTTAGGAGATGTTTGTGAAATGAGATTTTTGGCACAACAATAAAGAAAACCATCCCAAAAATGCCCTAAGAGATATGAGCATCGCATTATTATAATAACTTGACTTAGGTTCCCCTATGCTTAGGAGTAAATGCGACCAACTATGGCATGTTGCTCTAGTTTAGGCCTTCAATATGCTAAAAGTAACTCTGTTATGGAAGTTTCTTGATCTTGTTTTCTTGAGCTGCTTCTCTTATTAAAATGATTATCTGCTAAAATTCCTTACATATTTGTATGGGTCATGTTTTCAGGATTCTTGTGATCCTGGGAATCGCTCTGATGTCACAGAGGAAACATACGAGATCAAGGCATCAGCTGAAAGGCCAGCTATAATAGGAGAAACCGATGCAAGATCAAAAGTTGCAGATGTTTCAAAAATTTCATATAATGAGGAGAGAGAAGGCAGTAGCATGCCCATTTCAGGATCCTCAACTCAAGATTTTGCCTTCCCAACTGCCAATGCAATGCAAAAGGAACAGACCAATTCAGACAAATATCAGAGTTCACATAATTCCCTTGTTAGTGGAATTGTTCCGAGCTTTCCATCAAATACCAATGGCATTTCTGAAAAAGAGCAAACTTTGATCAACTATAGTGAAAATAGCATGATGATGCCACAGCAAGGATCTGAAGGGTTGGGAGGTGTGCTGGATGCTTTGAATGATGCAAAGAGATCACTGCAACAAAGAATAGACAAGTTGCCCGTTGGACCGTTGGATCGTGCAAGAATTCCCCGTGATGAATTTCAGATGCCCGTTGGATGTGTCGGTCTTTTCCGGCTGCCAACAGAATTTCCATCAAATTCAACTGCTCGGTTATGTTTAGATAAGTATGATGTTGATGCAATTAGACGGTTGGATTCGGGGCCTTTGGTTCAAAATGGGTCAATACAGGATCCATTTCTGAGAAACGGGTTGCCTTCTTCGAGTAAGTTCAGCTACCCGGACTACCCCATAAATAGGAGTTTTGTGGATGATAAAATTAGGCCAAACATGTACGGATAGAAGGTGTAGAGTATTAGATGAAGGGTGTTTGTAATGTTGTATTGTATCATATCATACCGTATAGAGATGCATTGTAGTTGAATGGCTTATTATGATGGAAACTCCTAAATGAACTCATGTTATATTTTCTTTCCGATATTTTGCTTCCTTTCCACTTTTATTCTATGACTGTCTCATTCTATAGCAACTGGTTTTGGTATTATCTTCTATATGAAAATGGGACGATGGAACAAAATATCATATATAGGAGTTTCCTTGAACTTGGCAAAAAAAAAAACTATTGCCCTCTTTAACTTTTTAAAAGGTTCTATTAACCTTCGAACTTGGCTTTTTTGTTGTTTCAACATCCTTGATGCTGACTTGGCAAGGTGATTTTAGACGTGGAAATGGATCAACACGTGAATTGAATTATTTGTTTTAAAATAACTAAAAAAACTAACAAATTACAACGGTAATATTGTATCAAAGTCCCTAATTTTCATGGTTTCAACCTTTTAAAATTCTTAATTTAACTTAGTTTTTAAGAGTTTGAATTCCTAAAATCTTTTGCTTCTCTTTCCATTTGAACATTGACTCTCTAACTACTCGAAAATGTTTGTTTTTCAATGTCAATGATACCAAAGGAACAAAAAAGCCAAGTTCAGGGGTAATAAAACCTTTTAAAAATTGGGGAGGACAATTTTATCAAGTTCAGGAAACCTCCCCATGTATTTAACCTATCTTATAGACACTAATATGATGTCATCTTGGGAGATAAATATAAAAACAAGAACAATAAAATACGTAGTAGCTCGACATTTTGTATTTTGTTAATGAATATAAATTGAACCCCTTGAACTTTGAAATTTGAGGTAAGTGAGTCAGTTCAATAACATAAATATCATTTTTGTCTCGTAATAAAGCATTTCAAATTGGTCTCGCTCCGACATGTACAATTTTGAAATTCAAAGTTTCTCTAAACAAAGCATAATACGAACCGGAACCACATACCGATCATAAGAAATCTACAAAAATCTGAAATTTGAAAAATGTTTTGAAATCATTGAAAGTCCAACTTCAAAAGCCCAAACCAAAAGTCCAGACTTGTTTTGATGGGAGGGGCCCTATACATGTCCATTACGTGGGAAAATGCTCCAAAAGCGTCGTACACAACACGAGTATGTAAATGAAGAATACACATTTTTTTAAGACTTAAATACTTGTTTGTCTTGTTCTATACCATAAATGGCTTTTTACACGAGTATGCACATGAAGAATACACATTTTTTAGGACTTGATTACTTTTGTAAGTCCTGTTTATTTGTTTAATGTTTTAATAATCCCATTTTATCGTACAATGTATAAATCTTCATTTCAAAATAAGATAACAAATTCACTCAACACAGTTTTGTGAAGTTTCTTAATTGATGAGCTATTAAATCAGGGATTACCCTATCATTTCCCACAAAAGCATTCACAAACACAAGAAGCTACAGCATATGCCAAGTACAATACAAGAAAAACAAACAACCATTTCACAATGTTTTATTCAATGTCATCTTCAGGCTTCAGTATTATTTTCTCTATACTTATTTACTCATGTGGAGCACAAAAAATAATTGGAATTTTAGAGTTCGAAGCTAAACTCTTGCGCTTGGAAAAATTCATGTTGGCACCAATTATGCCCTCAAAAAATAATCTGAAAAGAAATTGGTATAATTGACGCCACCTCTAGCAAATTTAGGGGGCTTCTCATAAAAGAAGCCTGCGGATATCACTGAAGTTGGAACGCAAAGCAGCCATAAATGAACCTACAAAATCATTAATTTAATATCAATACACGAAAATCTACAGTTTCTCCCAATTAAAATTAACAACACTGAAGCTAGGGGCATTTCAGCAATTTCATAGCCTTGGCGGACCATCACATAAAAAAACATAAATAAAATTCTAACCTCCAGTTTTTCCATCAAAAACGCGGTGATCAGCAGATAAAGTCAATTTCATTTTGTTAACCACCACTGCCATCTCGGTTCCTGCATGTAAAATAAAGTCTAACGTTTCATTACTCATTTCGAAAGAACAAAATTGATAGAAGGGCAGGGTGGTAATTTCACCATCACTTCCAACAACTGCTTCAACAATTTTATTCCCCCTTCCAACTGCTAGAATCCCAGCCTGAGATTTCAAACATATATCTATCATTTTGCATAAAACAAGAGCAACACAGGAACATTAATAACCTAGTGGCTCATCAAAGTAGGGTACTAAGAAATGAATACACAGTGAAAACAAACAAGTTTAGGGGACAAATATCATTAAAAAAAAGTTAAGGGGAGGAAAATCAAAATTTGGCAAGAAACAAGTTCGAGTCTTTAAACCTATTGTTATTGGTAAATCTAAAAGAAAATAAATCAAGAATGCATGAGCAGGAAGAGTATGAGAACCTGAGGCGGGTTTATAATTGCTGAAAAATTGTCCACTGGATACATTCCTAGGTTTGAAATGCTGCACATGATCAACAAGTTTTAAGATTTTCTTTTCTTTTTTATTTTTTTTTTTTTTTTTTTTGCAGAGAAGTGTACAATAGATAAAACCCGGATTATTACAGACCTGAAAGACCCTCCTTGAAACTCATGAGGCGCAAGTTTTCCTGCTCGAGCTTTCTCTGCTAGTTGCTTCACCTAAATGCCAGAATAATTCTATGATTGAAAAGCTGACGTTGCAATTGAAATGCACCAATAATGCAAAAATAAATTAAAAAAAAGACAGATGCAATATAATGGTGAATTTCTGTAGCTAATTTCAGCTGGATATAAAACTAACAATAGATAGTTCGTTTTCATCCAAAGAAGTCGGTAAATGAAGACATTGGCAAATATGAAAAAAAAAAAGCCACAAGATACCTCTAAGGAGATTGCTGAAATGGATTTCTGGTCTGCACTCTTGACAATTGGTGTCATTAGGCCCTGCAAAGCAAATAATAAGTCAAAGATGTTTTATAGAGCTAAATCAACGAGTTAATGTCGATAGTACCTTCTCAGTAGCAACTGCTATTGATATGTCAACAGAATCACATAAAACAATCTCCCCCTTTTCTGAATTCCAGTAAGCTGCCAAAAATTGGTTTAATATTCTCAGCAACAGATATATGTAGATGCGTTACAAAATTCTTAATAATAGATGGAAGCGCAATAATAACAGCATTTCAACCAAAAATATCCAATAACGTCAAATGGAAAGTTTCCAAGAGAAGAAATTATCATCTTTCTACAACCAGAAAGTCTATCCTAAAGTCCAAGAGAGGAAAGTTATCATCTTCTTATCCAATAAAACCAGAGTAAATTTAAAAATAATTCCCTTTCATTTATTCTTTTTCTTTACATAGCAACTGCTACCTATATGTGTACATTATTGAACAGAACAGATTTCCCTTTCTCAGTATTAAAAAATATTTCAGTAAGCTGACAATAATTTGATGTACCATCTCTACGTAACATAAATGAAAACACATAAAGAAAAATTCTGAAGTATGGAGGAAAAAATAAAAATATGGAACCGGACGTTAAATATAGCAAATAATATCAATCAGAAAAGAAGGTTTCTAACTAAATAGCAGATTTCAGCAAACACGAAGCAAACCTAACACTCAGTAGATAGTAATTGTGTTCTAAGTATAGGTCAATTCAATCACATGGGAATTTCCAGATCACGTTTCCAGTTGCCTAGCTAACCAAAAATTTGTGTGCTTAAGTTGAACAGTTAATACTAATTTTTTAATATAATGTATGCACACTTGTAGTGTTATTGCTTTCCTTTGATCAAAATTATGTACAAGCACAAACTTCTTAAGGGTATTTTTGAAAGAAAAATGTATCTCGCTTATCATAATTCACCAAAAAAACAAGTATAGCACTGAATCCTGGCCAGAGCTATACATTGTCTGGAAATAGTATCTTACCATTAGCTTCTGGGACATTTCTGAGAGCAATGGCAACAGCTTTGATTACAATGTCATTCACTGATACTTTGATATTATGTTGCTCTACGTCCAAAAAAAAAGATGAGCAAACCACTACATAGAGGTTTCCATAAAAACATAACCGAAAAACAAGTGGTCAAACAGTATTTGTGTCCCCTGTAATTGGCCAAATTTCTAGTTTTAGCCCCTGAACATTGATTAAGTGTAGACTTCTATATTTTGCTTATTTTAAAAATGAACCCCCCCCTCCCCTTCGGGGAGAAACTATCAAGCTTGAAATTAACTGAAACGCGCTCTTTAGTAAGCAAAATTTTATTTTTCTTCATTTATTTGGGGAGAATTCGAAGTGTGACAATCTTCCATCAGAGGGGCACACTTACAAAAATTGAAGTTCAATTGTCAAATGCAGTGAATTTAAACTTTAGGGCTCCATACTCAAATCTAGCATGGGATTAAGGCTTGGTTGGTTGGCTCCATATTCAAAATATGGCTAAGTACAAGGGCCAAAGATATTATTGATCTGAGAACAAAGCAACAAACGCAAAGTTCAAGATTCATACCAATGAGCTCTTTTCTGAAAGAAAGAAGAGGGTCCAGTATAACATCTGGCAAACACATAGAATCCACATAAAACAACAGAACAAAGACTAACTATCAGACAATAATGATTTGCCAGGTATAGTTTTGAAACCTGTTGATAAATACAAATGTGGAGTATTCTGTTTTGATTCCAATAACCTTCTCGCAATAACCTGCATTATTATCATGAGTCAACTTATTAATTTTTTATTCAAAATGATGGGAAGGGCAAAGCTGAGACAGAGTGTGAGTCTCTGTGCGTTTTCTATGCTTATCTTTCATTTTGAAAAGTATTACTTTAGCCGTGATCACCATTAAATCAAACTTTATAACATTGAACCAATGGTGGTTAAGGAAAAACTAGTGGTTACTTTGTCAAAAACAAAGTACCTTGCAAAATATCAAGGAAGTTAAGAATCAGAAAGAAAACATATAACAACTAACCAACTAATTAAACATGTCGAGAAAATTCATTTGCCAAAATTCAATCAAAAACTGATTAGGAACAGCTGTGCCTCGACAATTGAATCAGCAAAAGTATACTAACAATCTAAGTTAGTGTTCTGGGAAAATTACACAAGGCATGCTACGTTGTGTTGCCATGCTTCGAGTAAAATCAAAAACAATTTACTTTGATCGTTTTGGATAATATACAAAAACTACTATTGGACTTTCAGGTCAATTAGTTCAATGGCATGATAGCAAAGCCTCCTAGACCAAGTGGTCAGGCTCATGAGTTCAGATTCTGACACGTCCATTTGCTAAAAGAATTGGTGTTAAACACAATTCAAGCTTCAAGCCGAAGGGAATTCATTCATAGGATGCTTCAAAGAAATATCTTAAAGCGACTATTGGGTATTTCCCATCAACTTAAGGTTTTACCTCAAAAGTGGATACCAATACTTATGACCTTATTGAGTGATTACGACATGTTAATACTGTTGGTTACTATAGCTACAAATACAATCAATAAATCACATAAATTCCAATAAAATCACTAAACATTTCATTGAAAGATGCTCAAAATATAGAGTACACAACATATTATTTAGCTCATATATGTAGTTAAAACACAAAAATATAGAAGTTAAGTTTGAGTTCTGCAAATTTTAGGTTATTTGAAGTTACTATTTGCTTCCAGTTCCAGACTATATAGCATTGATTTTTTCTTAAGATATTTATGAACCAAACCAATCCTTGACTATGAAAATGGCTATATCAGAATAGTTGTTTGTCTTAAAGATTTCTAAAAAAAATTAAAAAGGAATAAATAAGCATAGAAAAAAAACTAGTTTAAAGGATATATTAAGGTTTCATACAATTTTTCCTCCAACTGTTTACCTGAAGTCAAAAAATTACATGGCTCGATGCAGGAAAACGAGTCAACAGAATTTAGTAATCAATTGTTTTCATAGATATGCCATAAGGGGAGCATGCAAGACCAACTGAAACATATGAAAGCTCAAGGGTGTAATCCAATAAAACTGCAACATTACACATTGTTACAAAATACCTAAGTACACTAAAATCTGGCTATAAGTTTCCACGATTAAAAATGAGCATACTATTATGCAAGCATTTTAGAAAACCTTTTTGCAAAACAAAAATGTATTTTTGCAGCAAACATATCATGCAGCCACATCAATTATACTTTTTGGTTTTTGCAATACAGAGTCTGCTTTTTCTGGAGAGACAAAAGACATAAAGACCATACAAGGATGCTTAACTATATTAAGGAATAAGGATTTAGGACCATCTAAGACTTGAGCATACCATTATGCATGCTTTTAGGACCGTCCATGAATTTACAACCAAAATTTAAAAGATGCTGCACATATCTTTTTAGGACCTTCCAATACCTTCAATGTACGACCAAAATATTGTTGGGGTCTAAAAGCATAAAAAAGCCCATCCATGAAAGAAAAATATGAAACCAACCTTGCGAATTTGAGTATTCGGCACATCTTCAAAAGACTCTGACTTGTGTAAGTTGGATTCAGGCACCAGGGTTGCAATTTGTGGGCCTTGTTTAGATGATGGAGCCGCTGATTGTGGTGCTTTTCTCAAAGCTCCCTTTCCTGACTTGATTGCTTCCAGAACATCACTCTTCAGAAGAGTTCCATGGGATCCTGATGCCTTTAGCGAGGATGTATCTAGTCCATGCTCAGAAATGAGTATCTTAGCAGATGGACTGATTCTTGTGAAGCTCACTTTTTCTTTAGCGTCAGCCTTTGGGACAGAATGAGTAGATTTTTCTTCTTTGACCTCCTTCCTATTATTAACAGAAGTCTTTACAGTTTCAATATCATCTGAATTTTCCACCTGGCAATATAACCACAGAATAACCATAGTGTCAATAATAAATTAATAATTAAGTTGATTGATTCAATAACGCAAAACAAATTAAATACACATATGAGAACTTACAGTGATAGCAATAGGTTGTCCCACAGCCACATCCTTTGAACCTTCAGGAGCCAATATCTTTGCCAAATATCTGCAAGCATTTCAAATAAATTTAGAAGATAACATAAAATTCATATCGCTTCGAATAGATTTATTATGTGATAAAATATTACACACTTTGGTCATGAGCTTAAAAAGGATATCAAGCAATTAACAAGTGTTGGGGATCAAATTTCCAGAGTCATTTCTCACAATACAAAGTCAATTTCTCATCTAGAAAATCCCATCATATATATATTCTCAAACCACAAGAATTATTTGTTAGCTGAAGAAATACAAGGTTGTCAAAGCTTTATCAAAATATTATAGATTCCTTCATGCAGAGATTGATCAGAAATATGCTCAGCGCCGATGGAAGAATTCCACTAAAAGTGCATACCCTTACAATTCTCTAGTTACAAATGTGTACAAGAAAATGCATTACTAACTGTGTTGTCAACATTCCTATGTTCAGGATGTAACCAGTGACCAGGATATCACTAGGAGAATGGTGAAGAAAAAGAAAGAAAACACTAGAGCCAGAATCATACTAGCTGAGACAATAAACAGAATAAACACCCCCAGTTCCTCCCAACCAATTCCAGGATGATGTAGTTTTGAATGTTTAAACCACTTTTCAGCCTTTCATTGAATGATGCAGCAAATTCCACTTTTGTCTCTGAAACTTGAAATAGCTGGTACTATTTGGAACATTTGCTCGTTCAATATCCACATACTCCCCAGAATATGTAGGAAGTTTAGATTTGAGAAAAGTTTGAGCAACTTGGGTGATTTTGGCTTGGTTGGACCATCTAGGTTTGTTGATATAGGGTGGTATCCAAACAGATTGGTGTCTGAGCAAGAAGAACAATAGATCTCTGAGTGCTTGAGGCGCCAGAGGGTGAAATGTTTAGATTTGGTGGGTGTAAGGTAGTTCTATGAGTTAGTTAGTATCCGGGAATTGTTGGTTTTCCATGGCTTCAATTCTTAGCATGAACTTCCCAGCCATGGTTTTCATTCTCTCCACAAAATGGATCTGCATTTCTCAGAACCTATGCTCGAGCCTCTACACCTCTGCTGTTTTCTCAAATCCGTCACTAAATCTGCCAGTGGGATATAGATATTAACCATAAAAAATATTGGCCAAAGGGCAAACTACTATGATACCCAACTGTCACGAAAAAGCCTACATAGGGAACAGAGGAAAGTAAGGTGAGACAAAATATGGGTTGAGAATGAGAAGAAAAATTTAGGAAGACGAGAAAGATAGTGATTTCCAAATATTCATTGATTGCATTTGCATATTTCGATTTTCGGCTACAATTTGCCTAGATACACTGCCAAAACGACAAGTCGGAAAGCTGCCTATTAACAGGCAAAGTAGCCTGACAAATTCAAGTACAAATAAGATAAGATTTGCTGAGTCATGACTAATACACCTAACTCTAGCTTTTAGAACAATTCTGTAAGAGTTTTACTACTAAAATAACAAAACTTAATATAGACAGTAATTACCAACATGAAATAACTATTCTGATCTTCCATTGTTCCTATCTCCCTCTTCCTTTGACACGTGACAAAAAGTGATAAGGAACATTTTATAAATGAACAAAAAGGAAAACCTCCAGGTAGATTCTTGTTTCACTTCTTGACATGAGTTATATCAGGATAGTCAAGTCATATTTAGGGTTTTTGAAGCTTGGAGCCAATGGGGTTCTCTCAATCTCATATAATGTTTCTAACATCCTCACCATACTACTGCCATCCTCCGCAATCAGCCAACAGATTAATTCTCCTAACATGTACTATAAGATATCCTCCTCTTCTGAGGTAGAAAGTTCTTTCATATTAGCATTGCCGCAATGAATAATGTGTTCTCAAACAATGAGATTGAAATGTTAGTCTTTGCTATCATCTCTTGAATTTCTACTCATCGCCTATTCTCCAACAACATGATCATGGGAAGGATTTCTATAACTAAGTTTCCAATGGTAAGATGAACAATATCCTTCTCTATGGATGATGAATTAACTTCTACGGTGCCCCGTAACAAAGATGAAAATACATCAAGACAGCTCTCAAAAGTTTTCCTTGTTTAGAGCATTCAATTTGTTCCTTCATCCAAAGTAGCCCTTTGAATTAGGAAATTAATAGCCACTTAATATAGCAGATAAACATTGTAGAAAATTGAAATAGGCATCAAACACCATATTGTAGCTCATAA